>AZYM01000042.1:0-126951 GCA_000611715.1 Scolecobasidium constrictum UM 578 | reverse complement strand
GTTGAGTGGGGATGAGATTGAGGATGAGAAGGAGGTGTGGAGTGTGGGGAAGGTGGATTTGGGGGAGGGTAGCTTTGGGGAGGAGTAGGCATCTCAATGAGGATTAAGAAGTGCTTTTGAGCATTGCGTCTGGCGCTTTGAAGAGGTGAAAAGTGTACAAATGATTTGCATACATGGCATGGATGTGCATGGATAAGTAAAAGTGAGCATAGATGAGCATGAGCAGCCTTATCATCAGCCTTGCGCAAAAGCACCGCAGTAGTATCCATTGATCAAGATGAAAAGTCGTTGATTCCCCCCTATGACCTGGGAATGTGGGCGCCGTGCTGAGATTAGAAGCGAGATCTGCATTTCGAGCGCATAATGAATACATTGTAGCAAAGACTTGCGATCGTGATCACCGTAGCCGACCTCTGGAACGCCAAGCCCAGATCCAACGACCTCACCCTCCGCTACCACCGGCAGACAACCATTTGCGCTCACACAACCACATCAGCTCTTACCTCGAAATTCTGCATAGCATTACCGACACCCAAGATCTCTCGGTCCGTCGACTTTCAGCATTCGAAACCGTCTAGCGCGCACACTACCGTCCTCATCGTCATCCTCGGCCTCCGCAATCCACGACATCGTGCCACTCGCGCTACACATCAGATCTCGCTTCCAGATCTTGCGCATCCACGATTCCACCTCATTGAAGCTAACATACTGAATCTCATCACGTGCGCCACGCGCATTCGCGCACACGACCTCACCACCGTCTGCACACCAACCACCCCTCCATTGTGTCGCATCCTCGGTCACCACCGCATAACCCGCCATGACGAGTCTGTCGCGGACGGACTCGCTTGGCGGCGGTCCCTTCACGCCCACCATGTCCTCCAAATCGCTGCCGAATGGGATCAGAAGAGGCGGAGCAGCGAGGATAGATCTGGAGCCGATATACGCCCAGTTGAAGAGTGCCATTGGCGACAAGATGGGCTTGTACAGGGATAGTGTGGGTGCTTATATGATGGGTATGTCACTTCCGGGTGCAATGGGCCCAGATCTGCGATTGTGGGGGAGAAAGAGTATCAATTGCTAACGTGTGTGGATGTATAGGTCGACTGAATCAAGAGGAGCTCTCGCTGCGGATAGATCCCTTCATATACGCCTCGGCGACGACGACGCACCTGCATAACCAATTCATCGCAGGCATATACTCGAACAGCATGCGCGACACGCCCGAGACGGATATAGCGCCCTACGTCGCGTCGACCGACAAGCCCACCACCACCACAGCCGGCAAGCCCGTCTCCGGCGACGCAGCAGAGCAGCGCCTAAAAGCAGAGATCATGGCTTTGCCCGCGCGAGAACGGCACAGGTTAAAACAATTGGCAGAGCAGGGTCAGCTACCAGACGAATTCCGCGCCATCATGCGCTCGATAAGAGACAGGGAGGTCATCAAGCCGCCTGACGTGGTCCCTGCCTCTGCCGGCGGCTTCAACAAAACCAATTGGGAACTTGAGATAGGCAAGCGCTTCGAGCTCCCCCTCTTCAGCGAGAGCAACGAGTTCCCCGACGCGGACATGATACAGAAACGCATGATCCCGCTTTGCTACCAGGAAGGCCTGGCTGGCGGCGCGGGACCCAACTGTGCGGATCTGGTGAATGTGGCGGCGGAGATGTTTGTTAAGGGGTTGTTGGCGGATAGTTTCCGACGCACGAGGAGTAATGGCGTGAATTATGTGCAGACGGCCAAGTTTAGGCGGAGGCTTGCGAGGGAGGAGAGTCAGCTCACGCGTGGGACGATCAAAAGGGATGGATTTGGGTTGCTGCCTGTGGAGCAGGAGGTTGAGAGGCAGAGGACGCCGTTTGGAGTTGAGGATTTGAGATTCTCGCTGCAGGTGGGCGGGAATTACTTTGCGCAGAGCAAGTTGCTGGCTGCGAAGATCTTCAATCGGCCGCTGCAGAGGCAGGAGGACCGGGTGCTGGAGGCTAAGGCGAAGGCAGGGCGATTAGTGAATGGAGTGAATGGGCATGCGCAGCAACCGCCGCAATTGAATGGGATCCTGAACGGCGGGGGGCCTGTAGTGAAGATGGAGCGAACAGGCCTGGACGACACGCTGGACGAGATTCTGGACTTTGGCTACTAATAGGCTGTTCAGGCAGTTAAAAGTTGTGTATGTCCACCGAGCGCTGGGGAATGTTGGTCATTTGATTGTCATATTGAGCGATACCCAGGCTGTTTTCTTTGCAAAAGGGTTCCATTTAATTTTTATAAGCATGAGTTTATGGGATATGGCCATTATCGTTTAACATTTGTACTCTTGAGATAACGATGCATGTGGCATCATGTAACGTCTAATGCATATACAGCTTGTCCAATTCTTCGGTGTCGCCAATTGCGTCGGATGGCAAGAGCTTGGATCGTGGGCAATGCCTGATGGTAGGACCGGACAATCGCAACCACATCGACAAACTGTCGACACCAAAGGAAGATCTTTTTTGACACAGCAGTAAAATTGCGCTGCCGTCGTCAAGACTCTGCCTCAATCTTTGTTCCGGTTCCTGCGGACTGTTCTGCGCTCTGGAAGGTAGTGCCTTGGTGACAAGCCAGGTATTACCCGTGCAAAGCCATGCTGGATGTCAGATCTGGCGACTGTCCACCTGCTGGCAGGAATATGTCACTGATTCTCTGCCACGCACGGACTTTCCTTGTACCACTCTCTAATCACTTAAATACTCGCCTTCTAGATTTCCTCTTTCTTTCACACCTTCTGAGTGTCAGCGTCGTGTCGCTTCAATCGGACGTACTCCAGCTTGCTGACACTACCGCTCGCGCCTGACGCACGCCTCCTCACGCCCGTCTGTCCACCCATAGCTTGGTCGCTCAGATCAGCTTTTGCCGTTGCCAGACACCATCATGGTCCCGCAAATCACTCTGGGCACGGGCAAGCTCGCAGACGCTGTCGCAGCGTGGAACGATCAGAATCAGCACGGCTACCGTATCAACGAAGAGAATCTGCACAAGTCGCACACTGTTACAGACGAAAAGTCCACCAATCGCTTCACCAACGACAAGCTCATCATCGACTGGCAGCAAGGTCGACAGCACAAGTGGTCCACGGTAGTCAAATGTGGAACCCACGAGACCCGCTACAACGACGATCTGAAGAAGGAGTGCGCGGAAGCTGGGGCACCGGTGCGCGAGGCGCTGGCGGAGGAGGAGCTGCGCAACTGGTAGCGCGATCATGGCTTCACGAAATTCATGAAGCTGCCACTGGATCGTCAAGGTCTTGTTGTGGATCGGGTGTTGGAGGGTGAGCATGATCGTTATGTCGTTGACCTTCGAACCCGCGGCATCATCGATCTTCGCACCCAGTTCCTACGATCCATATTCCGGTCATCTCCTGCGTTGCGCTGGGTCGCTGTGTGGCGCCTTCTCCAGCTGAGCTTCAAATATCTTGACGGCGTGACAAAAACAGTGCAGGTGCTTTTGATCAAGTGTTGTCATGGGTTGCATACGGCTCGATGGTCCATCGTCTTTCGACATCGAGCAAAGTCAACAACATAGGATTTGTGATCGTGCCCCTCTCGTATACCAGGCGATAGCTCGAGTCCACCAGACTGACATCGGTTGCGCTTGTTATATCAGCTGTCGCAAGCTGAGGCGGATCGCCATCCAAGGGGAGAGCGTGCTCGAGTAGGAATCGTAACATCCATTGATCGATCTTGTGTACACCAGGTTTCACACTCCTCAGACATGCATTCTGAATCGTAAATAACCGATTGATCTGTACAAGTTAACATCAGATGAGAAATCTTGGGAAGGCAAGCGCTCGGGTTCCCTACTGTGGATGCAAGGCTCGGCCAGAGATTTCTCAGGTTAAGAATTGCTTGGAAGTTGTTACTCAGACGTTTTCGAGCCGCCTCTAATTCGTACTCTTCTCCGAAGGAGAGTATGTGCAGCAGGACAGCGGAAGACACAAGAGCCATGTGCGCAACCGTTGGATAAACTGCCTCGCAATCTGGCATTGTGCGCGAGAGACTTAACAAATCGCTGTAGGAGGATGCATGGAGCTTGCATCTTCGCAAGTACTCGGCCCGCTCTGGCAGAATCGCGCTCTCCCTGTCAAGAAACTGAAAATAGAGGAGAGTCGCGTAGTGATGGTATCCTAGGTGAAGGGCCACGAAACATCCACCAAGGCCGATCTTGCTGTGTTCTTGCATGTTGGCCTCATTAAGACACCTATTTGCTGGCAATTGCGCTTTCCAATCATTTAATTTTGTCTCCAACTTGTGCACCGCGGCAGAGCTCTCCTCCATGCAACGCGGTTCTGCGACCGCTCTTCTGTTCAAGTCATGGATTTCCCCGAAAATGTCTGCAAGAACCACCATGTGAGACCATATTCCAGCTTCAACATCAGTCGGCACAGTGTCGTCTCGGAGCATTTGGAAGGTAGTTTCATCCATTGGCAGCGACACTCTCACTGCTTGAGACAGATCAAAGGTCATGAGCCGCGGGATTCCAAGACCTGCAGAGCACCAACGGTCTGCCATATAAAGCGTCCACCACGTCCTCTTCTTGACTTCACGAGTAATGTAGGAGTCTTCTGGCTTTGAGCCGCCGAGATCCAACAGCTGCCCCATTCGTGTCGCGAGCCCTGTAGCGAACTAGTTGGCAGGTCTATTGGATGCGAGTACGACAGCACCAAAATACATCGCTTCGTGTGAGACCAGCGACTCGGCAGCGCACACGTTCGCGAGCAACACCAGAGCTTGCACGTTCTCAATGCATGGCTCATATACTCTGGCATCTAGCATCATTCGGGCTTGAGCCGCCAGACTGCCTGCCAGCTGTCGTACAGATACATCTAGAGCAAATCTGGCGCCCATCACGCAAACACAGAGCTTCAGTAAACGATTGAACGAAGGGGAAAGCATGTCTCTTCTGAGCGTATTAGCGTGGAATAGCGAATGTGGTCGGTCGTGTATGAATCGAAGATACTGTTCCGTCAGATTCTGGATGATGCTTTCCTCCAACATGATTTCTGCAAACTTGAAATTAATTTCAATTAAACCCGCGTCCATGTGTTAGCTGTTTACCTGACTTCTGTTCTAGCGGACGCGGCGACCTCGCCATTTGACGTTCCAACAAAGAACAGAGCTTTTGTTGCTGGTTGCATGCTACGCAACCTGCACCGTCGCTCGTGACGTGACATTTCCGCTTCAACATTCGACAGCGCCGGCAAGCCGTCGCAGGTTTCATCTGCAGCGACGTCAATGCGATCTTCAATAAGAGCAAGCAACCGATTTCTATGGAAGAAATACAACGTTGGGTCAACCCCAAGTAACGAGACCCTTGGGAGGCACGGCTATCTTATACGATTTACATGGTCGTACCGCAGGGCAAGCATACAGTACCAAGGCCGGATCTAACTCCGTGATCTGCAGACATTCTGGTCAGGCAGTATGATGGCTGCACATAAGCGTCACGATTTGCTTACCATTGCAAAACCGATCAGGCACCAAGGCGTGTGTTTGGATTTCCTTGGAGTGCTTCGATGCTACTTCAATCGGTTACACTTCCTAAGTTCTCGCTAAGGATTTCCAGATCATGATTACCACAGGACTATCACCGCGCCTCACGTTTCCCATTAACGCTCAACAGTGATACGGTCTTAATTCCGTCGCACTTCCCCCATTACTACTATTCACGTGTTCGTATATTTGCTTCCGTCGCCACTTGCCATGGTTCTCCACATCTCCCTGATCGATGACAATGTCGAATGCAGGATTTCAATGAGTCGCCATTTCGTCCACCTTAGTTGCTTGCATAGCCTTTTCCACTTCGATGTCTTGCCCATGACGATCAATGCTTCCCTGTGTGAAACGCTTGGTGTTCCTCCATCCGATGAATACTGGGGAGTCTGAGAACAATTTGTTCATCTCCTCCAGTGGTAATTTCTTTGTCTCAGGCAGAAATGACCAGAAGAAGACGGCATTTGTAAAGTTACAAATCACGAAAAGGAGGTAAAAGTGCCATCGGACCTGCTCCATGCCAATAGGCGTGACCTGGCCGATCATCGTACTATAAATTGATTAGCATCAACCTCTGCTATGAGGCACCTTGGGGGCCATCAGACTTGAATGCAAAGGATGTCATCGCAGCTAATGCGACGCCTTTTGACCTGGTTGCTGTATTGAAGATTTCCGCAGGAATGATCCATGCTGCAAGGCCTGTTAGAGAATTTTGATGATTTGCTTGGTGGGGACTTATATAGCGAGCCCATGGATGCGAAGACGAAGTTGAAAATCCAGGTCATGATAATGAAGCCCCAATGTGCTCCATTTTTGTCCACTGAAGGTGGATATCGGGCGAGAAGCGCTGTGCTGACAATAAAGGTTGTCATGATGGCCAAGCCGCCATAGATGATGAGCGGACGTCGGCCTATCCTGTCAATTACAAGCATGATGAATACTTCGCCGCAGAGACCGATGACAGAGTTGATCGCTTGGTATTTCAACGTGTCTCTTCCACTGATCCCAATTTGTGCCTTAATGAATCAGTAACCGGGTAGAGTATGTCATAAGCAAGACTTACGAAGATCTGGACGCTGTAGTATTGGATGGCTGAAACGCCTGTCATCTGGGTAGCTGCTTGCATTGCACATGCCAGAATAATTCGTCGAACGTTGGACCTTGTCTTGAAGAGATCTCGCAGTGAGCGAGCTTGATTCTCTTTCTCAAACGCAATCTGGTCCTGTATCTGTCGAAACTCCTCGAGTACCCAAGGATCTTCCATGTTATGATTCGCGTGAAGTCGAGCGAGCGTCCGATGAGCTTCCTCGCTTCTGCCCTTGGACATCAACCACCGCGGCGACTCCGGGAAGAGAGTAATCAAGCAGCCTAGAATGGCAGCCGGGACGATCTGAACGCCGAGAGGTATTCTCCATTGACGTGTATCGGTGTAGCCAACGAAAGTACCGTAGCTCAGCCAGCCACCGACGACTGCACCAATACCAAGCATGAGCTGAACAAGACCTGTGATGAGACCACGGTAGTTCGGATGAAC
This sequence comes from Scolecobasidium constrictum UM 578, assembly GCA_000611715.1. Lineage (NCBI taxonomy): Eukaryota > Fungi > Ascomycota > Dothideomycetes > Venturiales > Sympoventuriaceae > Scolecobasidium > Scolecobasidium constrictum. The sequence continues at coordinate 119,894 of AZYM01000042.1, read as the reverse complement.
AAGTTCAGCCTGATACAATGGCACAATCATGGTCAGAACACCAATACTGTCAACATTAGTGCATGGTCAACAACCGGGATCGCCAAGCTCACCCAAGTCCAGATATGAACCTTCCCGCAATGACGTAGCCATAGTTCTGCGCGCCAGCCTGTAATGCTGCACCAAGGCAAAAAATGGCACTCCCAATGCAAATTGTCAATCTCCGACCCAACAGATCGCTGATCGTGCCAGCCAGTGCAGCGCCAAACACAGCACCAGCAGTGAGAAGGGATGCCACAAGACCAGACTCGGCGGTGGTCGGATGAAACTTTTCCGTAAAGCTGCTTGCTGAGACGACTGAATCAACTGTGTCAGCTGGGATCTTTTGGTGCGAGGCTGTTGACCTGACCTGAAGCTACAATTTGCAAATCATAGCCATATAAGAATGACCCAAGTGCAGCGAACATCCCCACAAGGAATTGGTAAACCTTTGGAGGCAGCGCCATGATGTCTTCTTCCAAGTCAAAGAGAGATGCAGTCTGGACAATGAGACTGAGCAGACTGCGGTCCTATTTGTAGTCAGCTCTGAGACTCCATCTCCCAGATTCCAATACGGAAGTTCGACTAGCGCGATGTGGAGAGCCCAGGTGATCGGTCCACATTGTCCCGACTTCCATCGCTTTGGGCGTTCGCTAGATGACTATAGTTGATAAGACCTTGCGTGGTCCTGCGTCGCGAGCCGTAACCACCGGCCATAAGATGGGTCAGGTCTGAAATCGGGATGTGATGTTTGGTCCGCGCGCACTAGACACGGTGTGCATGGTTCAACTACGGCATTGGAGATCGCTGATTGGTGGTATGCCCGATCGGCTGCCGAGTCCACCACCGGAAGCGAAGCTCGAGCCTCGTTCTGCACGTCAGTAGCCTGACGTTGTCCCCCGCACGTCTGTTAGACACAGCGGTTTTATGCTGCATCCATTGGCTGATAAGCCGTTGCCTCCAGTGTCAATGATTGCGTCCACGGGACTGCAATCATTGACCTTCAGAACCGACCTTGACTGCGGGCTGGTAGTGGACAATACTGGGTGGGATAGGACATCATGGACGACTCGCCAAAGTCTGTCGATGTGCTTCCCCGAACTTTATGCCATCTCCTGCATTCTCATCTCGTGCACTCCCATCTCCTGCTCTTTTCTTTCATGCAAAAATCATGACTCTTCTCGCAGTCGATGAGTCAAGCACGCCTCGTCTGATCAAGACTCATGCCTCCAGACAGCTTTATGTCGACGGGCGTCCTTTCTTGATGCGTGCTGGAGAGGTTCAGAACTCCGCCTTCTCATCTGCTCAGTACATGCGGACGAAATGGGACGAGCTAGCGCGTATGAACCTCAATACTGTATTGGGCGGTGTGACTTGGGAGATGATTGAGCCTCGTGAAGGCTGTTTCAATTTCGTCGAGCTGGACGCGATCGTACGTGATGCAAGAGCGTACAACCTCAAATTAGTTTTGCTGTGGTTTGGATCTTACAAAAATGGTAGCTTCTTGCCATTCATGCCACAATGGAGAGATCTAACCGCTACCGTAGGACGGTCTACTTACGTACCATCTTGGGTCAAATTGGATTCTGCAAGATACACTCGCGCCAAAATTATTAGGGCAGGCACCATCGAGACTGCGGATGCTTTGTCTCCGTTCTGTCAAGCCTCAAGACAAGCAGACGCAGCTGCATTCAAAGCTCTGATGAGACACATCAAGCACATCGACATGGGATACTCGACTGTGATCATGGTTCAAGTTGAGAATGAGCCAGGACTGATTGGAGGACCCAGAGATGTGAGCAGCACAGCCAATGAGGTCTTCCAAAAGCCAGTGCCTGCTGAGCTGCTCGAATTCCTGTCGAAGGAACGCGACGCACTGCATCCTCGACTCAAGAGTTTTCTCGATGGTACATCAATCGGCCTTAGTCCCTGTCGAAATGAAAGTTGGGAAAGCGTCTTTGGCACTAGTACTCGTACTGATGAAATATTTATGGCCTATCATTTTGCTTGCTACGTAAATCAAGTCGCGCAGAGCGGAGCTAGCGAATTTGCGCTGCCCATGTACACCAATGTCTGGCTCAATTATGACATACATGGAGCGGGCAGTGAGTGGCCTGTCGTGGCAGGAGGTGGAAGCTCTCCAGGAGGTTATCCCAGCGGTGGGGCTGTTCCGGGTGTTTTGGATATCTGGATGCACTTTGCATCCAGTCTGGACTTCATTGCTCCTGACATATATCTGAACGACTATAGCCTGACGTGTGCTACATACGCGCGCTCGGTGAGCCCGTTGTTCATCCCAGAACAGCGCAGAGATGAGTTCGGCGCTCGGAGAATCTGGGAAGCGATAGGATCGCATCACGCCATTGGTGCAGCTCCGTTCGGCATCGACACAGTCAAATTGCAGGATGATGCGTTCACGAAGCACTACGCTTTGATCAAATCTGTTTCCGAGGTGATTCTAGACGCTCAGCGTCAGCCGAATGGTACAATGTACGGTTTCTATTTCGATGAACTTGCAGAGCAGACAAAACCAGAGGACGGCTGGAAAAAGGTCACATTGGGAGGATTTCATCTGCTCATCGAAAGGGCACAGGTGTTTGGACGCCCAGGTCCTGGCTGCGGCATGATCATACTACGTGAGGAGAGCAAGCTTCAAGCGACGTTTCTCTTGATTGGATGGGGCTTTCAGGTTTCTTTCACGTCAGTGAATGGTGGTACCGACTTCACTGGCATTTTGAACATGAGAGAGAAAGACATCGATGCTGATACTGGGAACCTCAAGACATTGAGAACTTTCGGCGGAGATGAGACTCGCAGTGGGACGTGTGCTGTTATGCCAGCTGCTGATCCTGATTATGGTGGATTCCCAATAAGCATCTGCATACCTGCACAAACCAGAATCGCAGAGTGCACTGTGTACAGCCTAGTTCAGGACGACAATACGCTTGAGGTAGCGAAAGTCAATGGCATCAATGGCCAATGTATAGAGTTAGGGCAGTAGTTTATGTCACAGACTTTCATAGTTTGATTTCCTCGCAACTTACAATAGCTCCAACTTCGTCACATGAATGATTATGTACACTTCATGATTCCAGGATTGAAGTTGTCAAGTTTCGAAACCTTATGCTACAAGGAAGGTGGCATCAGCGGCAGCGTGGTCTGCGAACCGTCGTTCAACACAGGGGTAAGACTCCTGCTTGAGGTTGAGCATAGGAGCTCAGAAGGAGGAATACCTTCCTATCGGAGAGGATCTGACTGCTCGGCACGTTCAAGTACTCGGATCAAGGGCAGACTAACGGACCAGTACATGATTGTTGACGACCATCGTGCACGTGAAGTTGTTGGCACGCGCAATATGTCTTCAAAGCGTAACGATTGGAGACCGCGAAATGGACTCGGAAAAAAGGAATTCGGAAGTTTGGTCCAGCCGTAAGGATGTATGCCCATTTCTAGAAGATAATGCTGACAGTTCTGGTCGCAGTATACCCCAAAGGGGCCGTGCACTCAGCTAAATCAATGGCGGGTGCCTTCCGAGAATCCTCAGAAGACTTAGGCATTACATCAGAGTAGTTTAAACCTGTCATTTGAAGCAGCGATCAAGAACCGGATAGCTCAAGATAGAGCTCAGTGTCAGGCGACGTGGCTATCGAGAGCACCTCTTAAGGATTATTTAGTGTTCATGATTTTGCGGAGTTGCTCGGCCTTGCACCTCGCTGCGTCCTGGAGAAGCCTGTTGGATCAAGTGAGCATCGGCAATGCTCCGTTCGTCATCAATAACGGCACGCTTTTTTGGTCCATGAACGTTTCCAAGCATATAGTCTAGTTTCTAGGGTATTAGCGATGAGGTCACAAGTTGTGCCGTGGCTTTGTAGTCAGTATGATATTGCCACTGAGTCAGCATGCTGCACAAGGTGTTTCTGTGGTCTATGCAACTGATAGAAGTTTAGTCCTCGCATCCATACTACCGATGTTGCTTAGAGAAACATCTACCCGTGTATGGGAGCAGGGGAAAATGGTGTTCCTAGCACCACAGCTGGCTGAACCAGGACCTCTGTCCATGATCGGATGGCGTATTCTATGTACTGTCAATCTGTAGATAGTCCCTGAGAGTCGCTAAAGAACCAGTGCATCATGACATGCATCGCTCTCTCGTCCTATCGCCGTCAATGTGAGCTTGATCGTCACAATCTGACACTCGTGATCCCTAACGAGTGCGCAGCGCTGTGGACTGTGATCCGCAGCCAATGCTGACGTGCGCCAGCAATTTACTCCAAGAGTCTGAAATGTATCCTAGCATCGCAGGTCCATCACACATCTCGATCGTCCATTGGAAGTTATGGGCTGCGAGAACGTTACAACACGTGATGTGACCTGTGTCCATCACGGTACGCACATCTCGCACACTCCTACAAAATACCTTTGAAATTCGTCCTCACATTGATCGCACGAAAGAGTCCCGCAGAATGACACACGAAAACGTCTGGAACACGCGCAAAGCCACTGTCAACTACGGCAAAGGCCAACGCAGCTGGTACGTCTTTGCCCGATTCGATCACACATTTTGAGCACTAAAAGTGAGATGCAGCCGAGTGACTGGCGAGAAGGGCAATGGACTCATCCGCAAATATGGCTTGAACGTGTCGCGACAAGTCTTCCGTGAGCACGCTGCAGAGATGGGCTGGAAGAAGGTCAGTAGCAGTGGCAGGGACTCACAGTCCACAGAATGCATGCTAATCGAGGTCAGTATCGCTGAACGTCTTCTCCGATGTCTTCGGCCGGGGAGATGAGCTTCTAGATCCTAAGTTGGGCCACATGTGGTAGACGATTGCAACGACGGAAGCTTGACAGCATCGCTGGGCACGCCGCGGTGCTCTGGACCAGCTGAGTTCTCGGTAGCATACCGACCAGCACAAACCCATTGAACATTGTATGCGACTTAAATAGGCAATCGCCCGGTTTAGAAACCCATGATCGCGTCCTCATATCGCCGCAGAAGTCTTGCTATCACCACACCACCATCCACATATCCAACTCTGACGACCCACGGCCCACACTCCTCCTCTTCGCCAACATGCGCCTTCTTCCACTTTGACAGCAAAGCCACACCGCCGCATCTTGATCGTAGTTCCGCAATTAGCTCAAGTACTTCCCATGTTTCCACCGGATCGCCAGAACCGATGATCTCCGCCCGCTCGAAGAATGTGCCGTTACCCTCGAACATGATCCTCCCATTGCGTCTGCTGAGCAATCGAGCAAGATTGGTGCGATACTGCAGAATCCAGGCATCTCTGCTCTGCTCGACCGCGACATCGTGGCATAAGTTCCGCGCCTCGCCTTCGAGGGTCAGGTTCATCAAATCTGGACAACTCGCGATGAGTTTTGGCGTCTCCCAATTCGAACCCAGTGTCATCTTTCGTATCGGAATAGGCGATTTCGTGAACCAGTGCTTATCGAGTCGCAGACCTCGTGGCAGGTTCGGCTTGTTCACATTGTAGAATGCAAAGTGATTGTGCCTGAAGAATATGTACGACGCTTCTTCACGAATTTGCCGACAGGTGAGCATAAGTGCCAGCATGTTCTTGAAGTACGTGTTTCGCTTATCCCAAGGGAACTCATTCTTGTAGCAGAATTTCGTTCGTGATCGGATTAGAAGGAGACCATAGATCTGATTCCGTAGTTCTATATCGCTATTAGCTTTCTGTACGATCCCGGAGCTGAGGGGACAGACCAGGGAGTAGATCGAGGAATGGAAAGGCCTCCATGTCTGTTGTTCAGGATGTGATAAGTCCACTATTAATCTGAATAGGCTCCTCAATGCTTCAGGCGTCGATCATGGCGCTTCGTTGAAGTCATAGTCCTGGTTGCTGGAGACGAAGTGGCGCCTTAGCCTTGATAACAGCCTAGTGGTGCCTTGCTGTTTGCCGGAAGCATTAAATCGCAAACAAAGAGTCTGATGTATCCAATTAAGTCGAGTCCAGATAGCAGCGGAGGCTAGGTCGGCGACTCAAAGCAATGCACTGCGGCATGCCTTCCAGCTGGTCGACCAATGTTAGACACTGCGATCTGGATATAGCAGCAACATTATAACGGTCGAAATCGTCCAAGCTCTTCCCTGTCAGCCAAGATCCGCAAGCGAGAACATCTGCAAGGTGATAGCGAAATTATCGTTGTTGCCTGAAGCTATCAGGAGCTCATCTCGTATTCGAGCGGGGTCAGCAGATTTCGCGCGCATTTCGCGTTGAGCTCTGACGCGCTATCTGCAGCCACGCGTTGGGTTCAATGGAAGCTGTGATGCAATTGCTGGCGGTCAGATATGGAACTTGCCGTGAGATAGCTGGAACAGAAGGATTAGGAGATGTATAAAGGAATGCCTGAGGTCGTGTCCAATCCTGCTGTTGGAATTAGTCCTGCGAGCAGATTCATCAATCCCGAAGTTAATGCCCTAGAATTCATTGAGTATGTCTGAACAAACCTGGGAGGCACCACCAGAAGGCTCGATCTGCTGGATCGAGATACCTGGTCGTGACATTGATAAGCTGAAGGTGAGCTTGCTCGATGTCTGTAGCCCATTGATGCTCACATCTCGAAAGGAATTCTATGCAGCGCTGTTTCCATCGTGGAAGTTTAAAGAGGCAGCCACAAATGCCGAGGACGGTCACAAGGTCCATCAATATATGTTCGAACGTCCTGATGGTCTCTCTGGCGGCATCGTCGAGATGCCACAGGACTGTCCTTCTCATAACCAGAGCATGGGCGCTGGCTTCACCAACTACTATCTCGTAAATGATGTGGACGAGGTGAGTTCGCTGTGATTGTCACCCTCCAAGTTACGCAGACCTGACTGATGGACAGGCGGTCGCGAAGATCGAGAAGCTGGGTGGAAAACTTGTGCTTCCAAAGCGTCCGGAGGGAAAGAACGGTATCTATGCAAACGTAGTGGACATCGAAGGAAACAGATTCGGAGTATATCAGTGGCTCGGTGGCAGCAGCGATTGAGCAAATTCCATCATATGTCCTTCGTGAACTTGCATATCGCATCTACAGCGACTGTGATCATGATTTATGAGATGATGCAAGTGTTGCAGTTGATTCTGTGGTCCACGTCCAAAAAATGCGTGCAATTTAGGCGCCCCTGTCCCTGAACCTAGTGGGGAGAGGCCCCTGCAATTCGAGTGACGACATCGATCACGACTTCGCGACTTCACGTGTTAGCTTGCGATCATCATACAAATCCACACTCCTAATCACAATGGGCTATCCGCGCAAGCGTAAAGGCTCCGATGATGACGGCGATGAAGTTGCGGCGAAGAAGTCGAAAGGCAGCGGCGCCGCACCCACCACACACAAAGATGACGATGGAAATCCTTACTGGGAGGTAGCACACTCTCTCCACTCAATCACTGCTGTGTCTTGGCTGATGCGATGCTAGATCTCAGGCAAGCGCCGTCTCCAGATCTCCGAGTTCAAGAACATGACCATGGTCAACATCCGCGAATATTACGAGAAGGACGGCAAGTCGTTACCTGGCAAGGCGGGCATCAACCTGCCAGTCGAGCAATTCCAGACCTTTGTATCATTGCTGCCGCAAGTCTTGAAAGAGCTGAAGGCGAAAGGACACAGCATAGAATTGCCGAGCCTGGACGGTGCTGCGAGTATCGAGGGCAAGGATGGCGGCGAAGACGAAGACGAGGAAGTCGCGAAGCCACAGAAACCGAAGAAGTCAAACATTGAGGCGACAAGCGATGAGGACGAAGATGATTGAAGAGCCTGGAGTTCCGATGGCATGTAATGATACCCAGTGATTTCTCTGATGGGCACGGAGCGGCGTATATTTTGGCCACAATATCCGAGGGCATGCTACGATACACGAATCTCGTGAGTAGCTCCAACCACGGACGAAACCTTATTATGTCATTCCAGAACGTTCTGAACAATGGATCGGCACTGCGTGAGCTGCATGGCAAGTGGGTACTTCCTTGAATGCTGAGCATCGTGAGATCTGGCCTGTTCCTCACAAGAGTTGGTACCATGACTTCCTCATTCGTACAGTGCTTAGCTTTTGATCTTTCATTCTGCTCACAATCATTCGCTACCAGGTCTTCCTCAGGATGGTATAGCTTTTGCCCTGAGTATACGGCCAATGGTATCGCAACTTTAAACCTCATGGCCTGATCTTGGACGCGAAAAGTATGCAAGCTTGAACCTTCATGAAATTGCCTGAAACGGCAAGTATGGAAGTTGATGGAGTGACATGAACCTGAGCGAGGTGAGGACTATGTAAGGAGAGCCTCCGTCTGGAGATTTCTGCTCTCCATCAATCCACTTACCACTCTCACGGACGGTGACACTCTCAAATACCTTTGAAGGTGTATCCATCTGCAAGCTCAACTCCCGTAGTCCAATAACTCGACCAGCACACACCAACACACGACTGTAAAAGTCAAGACTTCCTGAAGTGCCTTGTCAGCACCGCTTCACAATCTCCTGAGGACACATCCTCAGTCAAATAGCACTCCACCAGCTCGGCCATCACTCGAGCTTCACCACCAACCAAGTAGAGCATAGTCCTCTACATCACCCACTCTTCACAACCAACTAGCACGACACCAGTCCAGCTAGTCAAACCCAACACCACAATGTCGGGCATCGCCCCTCGACGTTCGAGACCGGGGCGCACCATCCGCCTATCCCCCAAGGCACGAGAGATTGCCCGCTCGGAGTTGTCCGACGCAATCTCCAACCACAACGAGCTTCGGGGCATGAAGCTCAACATCACCTTCAAGCGCGGCGACTTCGCGCGTGGCCTGGCGCAACGCAACGCCGCTGCCGCTTCTCCCATGGGCAAGTCGCTGAAATGTGCCGCGGTGCACAAGTTCGTCGCCGCCAGCGCAAGGCGGTACGAGCGACACCAGCAGCTGCTGAAACAGAAGCAGCTGGAGAAGAAGGAGAAGCTCGTCGCCATGGCCAAGGTGCGCAATAGACCAGCGCGGCCATGAAGAAGATTGCCAGTTTGGGTGGTGTGGCCGACCGCGCCACCTACGACGCCATCTTCGAGGCGACGATGGCAGACTGGGTCGGCGCTTAGTTGCTCGCTGAGCCATCGAGGCGCATATTGTTGCAGAATTGGTTAGGAGTGGCTTGTATCGTCGCCTTTCAGACGGCAAGCCGACTTCTTGGGCTCGAAACATCTTGGAGGCGTCGGATTGGTGAACTGTTGTATACCCACTTGCATGGAGAGGAGTTCCTGGTGTCACATGGTCTATGTCGTTGCTTCTTATAGTGTAATCAATAAATTACTTTCATGTCATATAGCCTTCATTTTCGTTGTGTTATCCATGCACTTCGTCTACTCTGTTGCTTTGACTACAGTCTTCCAACCATCATCATATCCTGAATTATATGACGCTTTTGACCGTTCCCGGGTCTATCGTCGTGAGTGAGAATATCGTACGCTCCCATTGCATGGCCTCTCTGGTATCAGCGAAGCGGCGTTCCACTGGAAGATTCGAATTTGATTGCAATCGCAACTAATTTGAGAACTCACAAGCAATCAGAGTGCATATCACCGTCCTTCCCATCTTCGCGGATATCTTCACATGGTGGGCACGGGATAGTCCCTCGCTCCTTCCGTGCAGTAGAGCACCACCACGTCTTCCTTGACGAGCTCCACCGCCTTCTCCTTTACAGCTTTCCTCAGCGCCGCCAGCGTCGCCGCACCACACGGTCCAGGTTTGACGTCCATATCGTTGAGTTCGAGCACCGCGTTGTGTGCTTCCATTTCTCCCACGATCACGCTGGCATCCACTCCATCGCGTAGATATGGCCACGCGATCTGCGACACCGTGCCACAGTTCATCCCATTCATGATAGTATCGCCTGTCTCGATCGGCACGATCTTGCCTGCCTTGAGCGACGTATTGAGACATGCAGCTGCAGTCGGTTCCACCGTTATGACTTTCGCAGGATGTGACGACGATTTGCAATGCGCAACCACAGCATGCGCCCAAGACCCGACGCCCACACTCGCTACCGCCATCGTCGCCGATGCTTCGCCCTGCTCCTCAAGCTGCTGATCCACCTCCGCAAGCATAGTCGAGTACCCCTCCGTCACCCACCTCGGCACCGTCTCATACCCCTCCCAACTTGTATCCAGCACAAGCAGATCCCCCGTCTTCTCCGCATGTTCCCTTGCCACCCTGAGTGCGCCATCATACTCTTCTCGCAGCACGATGACCTCGGCCCCTTCACCGCGGATCTTCCTCTGCGTCGCTTCGTCCATGTACCGTGGCACATACACCATTACTTGCACCCCAAGATACGCGCCCATCCTCGCAACCGAGCGTCCCCAATTCCCCTCCGTTGTCGTCACGAGCTTGACGCCCTTCCTCCCCGCCGCGGCCTTCACATCTTCCAGCGACGGGCGCGCATCAAGATTCAGACCCGCAGCCTGCGCCACGGCGCGAAACACAGCCCACGAGGCGCCGAGGATCTTGAAAGCGGGGAGGCCGAAACGTGTGGATTCGTCTTTGATGTATACGCCTTTCAAGCCGAGTTCTGTTGCGATGGCGGGGAGGGGCGTGAGTGGTGTCTCGTTGTAGTCTGGGAGTGTTTTGTGGAAGGGGAGGACGTCTTGGTTTGTGTAGGGGGTGCAGGTCCATGAGGAGGCTGAGGGGTTGGTGTAGGTTGTCATTGTGGAGTAGTTGTGCTGATCTCCAGATAGTTTCGTGTCATGAAGACATCGATGGGTGCTAGAATTGATGCGGCTTAAGTATCTCTCATGATGCTTCAGGCAACCAATGCACCTTGATGTCTTGACAAGGCCATTGGCGCCCTACGATGCATGTTGTACTGGTGTGATGCCTCCAAGAGCAAGGTGTTGTGGGGAACTCCGGAGGTTGCCCTGAACTCCGACACAGCCATGCCTTTGGAGGTTACGCTCAACTTCCTTTGGAGGTGATGTTTTCCATTGCCAGCGATGCCCATGATGCAAGTTCTAGACTGCAGCTGACGTGATGTAATGATCTTTGATGTAGTTTCTACTCACTCTCGCAGTCATCTCCGACTTGAGTTACATATTCTTCTCGCGCATACTGCAGTGTGCAGAAGTCCTCGCTCTAAGGCTCTTGAATTTGCGTAGCCATTCGTGTCTCTGTCTTCCGTTGTCTCCCTCTGGCCTAACTTATGCACTGCTGACCATCTCCCTCACAATGACCACCTGCTGCTGAGCCGCCATCTCCACACTCGGCAACCCCTCCCTCCCAAACATCCCACAAAACACCCCTACAAACGCCTCCGCATCCATAGCCACAAGCTCAAGCCCACTCCTCAGATACTCCTCCGTCTGAACCCCACACATCCCATCATAGAACCGCTCATCCCGCAACACAGCACCCAGCTGCCATGCAAACAATGCCGATTCCTGTTTCGCCATGGCAGTAGTCCTCTCAACGCGGGGCGGTAGAGCCGGGCCAGGACTGCTCGTCCCCACCGCGGCGAGTAGAGCATCAAAGTATGTGCGTACACGCTCTCGCACGATGAAGGCGTCGTGGTTCGCTGCGCAGCCGACACGCTCCTTTGCTATCGCGACTACGATGCGTGTCTCGATCCCCAGAGCCGTGAATTTTTCGTGGTAGGTTGCCGTATTCTTCTTGTCTAGCAGGTCGGACACTACGCATGTCATCTCGTACTTGTTTTCCTCGGTCGCGGGGCAAGGCGCTGTGTTGAAGGGTGTGCCCATCGCGGTGAGGGAGACGAGTTGCCAGGCGAAGAGGGCGGATGTGGCGGTGGTGATGGGGTCGAGTGATGCTGTGATATCGAGTTCAGTGATTCGCAGTTTCCATCTGAGCAGTGGCAGTGGAAGTGCTTACGGAGGTCGGGTAGTTTTGGATCCGGTGGGCAAGAGTCTGGATCTGATTCTGATCAGCCACGCGTCTTGAGTGCTCTAGATAGAACTCACAAGCACGTTTGAGAAATGCGCCATGGACTGGACTGGTCCACGATAGAGCAGCGGCGAGAAGAATGAAGATCATCATGGTCGCGACTTGTACGCTGGAGCGAGAGACTGGCCTGAGTTGGCTGGAGATGTGAGGATCACCCACCAACGAGTGTGAGGCTGAAAGGAAAGCGAGTGGACGAAGCCATCGAGATTAAAGGCAGTACTCATGCCTGGGAGCCCCATTGTTGGGAAGATGCCTGGTAGTGAGTCAATTCGTGTTTCGTTGGTGATATTGTCCGGTCGCACCTGCCGTTATTATGCCGTCTCCATGTACGACCCGCCACAATCTCGAACTTCATGCACCAACAACAGCATCGAAGACTGCCCTAGAAAATGCGCATTTGCTTACTAGCAGTAACAATATATACATCTAATGTCTTGATGCTCAGACACGATCTCATCACACGATCAAGCGCGACTACGCCTGCGCAAACCCAGCACCCAGCGCATCGTCCTTTCTCAGCGTCGACTTGAAATCATAGTTGTCCAGATCCTTCAGATTCGTGATCCCCGCGCTATTCTCACAGCTCTTCCTCCCGCTCAGCGGGCCTGGCGTCGGCAGCGTCACGCCCTTCGCCTTGTAGCTATCCGCCTGCTCATGAATCTCATTCCCACTCTTGACATTGCGGTCATCGCCCGTGATGGCGCCCTTGCCCGGTTCAGTCGCCAGACCGGCCTGTCCGCCGCCTGCGCCCGTTGCCTCAGCGGCGTGCTGCAGGGCCTTGAGCAGGGAGATGGTGCTGTCGTAGGTGAGGTCCTCGTAGTAGTCGTCGTTGATCTGGACCATGGGCGCGTTGGCGCAGGCGCCCAGGCACTCGACCTCGGTGAAGGTGAAGAGGCCGTCTTTTGTGGTCTCGCCTGGGTGGATGCCTAGGTGGTCTTCGATGGCTTTCATGACGGCGTCGCTGTCGCGGAGCATGCAGGGTGTCTATCCATCGCATCTCGCGTTAGCTTGTACTCCTCCGTTTGAAACACCTAGCTATAAGTCTTCGCTGCGATTGAAGACTGGAGAACAACATAACATACCGTCGTGCAGCACTGCACATGAAACCGTCCCACAGGCGTGCGGTTGTACATAGTATAAAACGTCGCCACCTCATACACACGCATCGGCGGCATCTCCAGCAGCCGCGCAACCTCGTTCATGACGCTGATGCTCGTGAAGCCATGCTGTCGCTGCCCCAGATCTAGCAGCGGCATCACGGCGGCCTTCTTGTACTGGCTCGGGTAGCGGGCGAGGATCTCGTCGATGATCTTCTCGTTCTGCGCCGAGAACTTGAATGGGATGCTTGGGTTGTTTTCGGGCGTGTTGCGGTGCTGTTGATTCACATCGCGTTAGTTGGGCTGTTACTGTCATTGTGTGATTGCCCAGGCTGCTGTCGCTGTCGTCGGATACGGAGAGGATGCACGTACAACTTGAAGGGTGTCGCTTCTCCGTGCCGCCGCGGCAGTGAAAGCCCTCTGCTGCGGTCGCGCGACGCATTGGAAGCGGCTGACGACAGGCCGTAGCCTTAACGGGTTGAGCTTCGACGCCATTGTGTGAGAGAGGATGTCAAGCGGCGACAATGTTGCTGATGTCGTTGATCTCATGAAGCACATTCGACATTGAGCTTGGGCCACTCCAGAGCGAATTGGCCAATCAGAGAGATAGCATCACAAATCGCCGTGCAACACCCAGCACGTCGAAGTCGACATCAGCTTTGCATTTATGGTTATCGAGCATGGAGAATCAAAAGAAAGTAAAGTTGCAAGTATTCCGTTCAAGTGTTCTCTCATATTGTGGACTCTATGTTTTTTGCGACCCGCTGATACCCAAATCCGTTCCTCATATGCGTGACGGCACCCAAAGCCACTGGCAACGCAGCACGCCAAAAATGTCTAGCTACCAACCTCTTGGAAGGCGCAAATATATACATCGAAGATTCATGACAAGATCTCGCCTCAAAGGAGGCCAGACCACCCATCTCACACAACTAGCTTAGAAACCAGCATACGTGGAGCCAGCGGAGGACAGGCCGCCACCAGAGAGCAGCACACCCTCCTTGGCCATGAAGTACGCATACTTCTCGACGTAGCTCTGGCTCTCCAACCACGGCAGCGCCTCCTTGAGGAAGGCATCGTCGTTGCCATCGGTGGTGCCGAACTCGGTCAGCCACACTGGAAGACCGAACTGGTCGTGTGCACCCTGAATGTAACTCTTGAAGTAGTCGAGATTGCTGGAGCTGTCATACCAGTGGATGTTGATGGCCTGGATACCGCAGTCGGAGCAGGCGGCCATGAAGTTGGACAGGTAAGACAAACCCATTGGTGCTGGGCCGTTGGTGACGGATGGCGAGACGAGCTTGGCCTTGCCCTGGAAGTTGTCGGTGATGTACTTCTTGTAGTTTGTAGCGGCGGTGTTGACATCGAGGTTAGCCTGCTCCTTGTGGTCTGGCTCGTTGAAGCCGACGACAGCGGTGGCGCCCTTGCTGATGGCAGCATTGCCTGCTTCGACCCAGCTGCCGAGGTGGGCGTTGTCGAGACCCCAGAGAGTGGGGATGTACTCGATGCCGGAGCCGAGGTTGCCTGGGTTGGCGTTCCAGTTGTAGCACCAGCCGATGTTCTTCTGGCCGATGAAGGGGGAGACTTGGCTCACTTGCTCATAGGCGACACCGCCCTTGGCACCAGTGGAGCCGCCAGAGTAGCTTCCGCCTGACGAAGCTGGAGTGGAGGCGACTGGGGCAGCAGCCGCAGGGGAGGATGCGACCGGAGCTGGAGCAGCAGCTGCTGGGGCAGTGTATGCTGGCTGGGCAGCCGGCTGTGCTGGTGGAGTGTAGCCTTGCTGTGGGCGGACGCGCTTCTCGACATATGGGTCAGACCCGCCGGCAGCAGCAGCTGGAGCAGAGGACGCTGGAGCATAGACAGGAGCCACATAGTTGGCGGTGTTGGTAGGCATCGTGTAGCGCGAGGTCTGGGATGGGCGACCCTTACCCTTGCCCTTACCACAGCTCTTGCCAGAGCCAGGACCAGATCCAGCGCCGTAGCTTGGGAGGGCGTCACGCTGGACGAGACCTGCCTGAGGTGCAAGTGGGGCTGCCAGAGCCGCCGAAGAGATCAAGGACAAAAGTCCGAGCTTGATGATTGAGCCAGGCATGGTGAGGGGTTCCAAAAAGCTTTTTGCACGAAAGGAGAGTGATGGAGTTGTTGTTCTGAAGATAAAAGCCGACCTGGGCTTTGGAAGTGTCTGTGACGATGATAACAAACGGTGACCGTCAAAGGTGTATGGGATTTGATTGAAGGAGCCGAAGTTGTTACTCGCAGAGCACAAAGACAGTGAGTGACGAAGACAGTCGAATGAATGAAGGTGTTGTTGGACTAAGGACGCCAACAATGTTGAGAGAGAGTGTAGTGTTCGAAAGAACAACTCACAAGGCCACTTGCTTGCTGAGACAGAGAGGAACGGAAGAACGATGGAAGAAACCAAAAAGGCCGGCTTACGAGGTGATCACGCCCTCCTTATGTAGCTCTGATCCATGCCATGCCCGTGTTGTCGAACAGGAGAAAGGTAAGAAGGCGCTAAGCACAGCATCCTCTCCACTTGTTCCTGCGCGAAAAAGTCAAGTCGTTGCGCGTACCTGCGTGCGAGGCGAAGGCTTGTCCCGATGCAGCAACGGAGCATGCATGTTTCACCAGTCCAACATGTCGACATGTGTTTTGTTTCTCTCTAAAGTGATGTGCGGGATCCACATCCCGGGATCAGGGCTGCCTCTCTTTTCGGTGTGAAGATGTTCTGTTCAGGGGAGAGGAACAGGGAAGGCGTCAGCGTCAGACGCCCAGATCTGCCGGCCGCGCGCCACGGATCCGGAGAAAGATCTGGGTGTGGCTTTTTCTTGTGCCTCCTTGTCGGGCCAGCGCTGCTTGTGCGCTGGTCGTTGGGCGCCTTGGACGCGCCTTGGTCTGTGGAAACGTGGTGACGTACGTGTGGTGGAGCGACAGTCTCTTCCAATGCTGCTCTCAATTTCACTTGCTTTATTGTATCCTCAAGACAACCAGATGAAGCCAGCGAATCTGGCACTGAACAATTGCCTGGCAACACAGTGACAGCAAACAGATGCATCTCGACATGCGAATCACTTTCTTCGAAACCTGAGCGGTTGTTCCTGCATACGCACGCAGCGATCTAGGCCGCAAACAGAATAGCTCGCCCGTCAAGCATCGTTAGCGGCGGCACATCCAGGGGAAGGCGTTTCAAACGCCTCCTCGATCGTCTTTGCGCACGTTTCGAAACACTTGCCTTCGACAGAATCGCTTTTTGATCTTGTTTGACGTTCAAGACTGGATGGTTCAATAGATTGTCATTGTTTCGTGTGGACGATGAGCTTGATGTGCTCTCGCAACAGAAGGATGAGGAGAGTCAACAGCGAAAATACGACTCAGTCCTAGATTTTGTAGCGTCAGGCGCCGAGCATGGGCACGGCTCTCCTTATCGATACACCACTTGGCGATGTCTTGTTTTCCTTGGTGTTAAGCAAGGAAGAATCGGAAGATGCCATCTCGGATTCGAAGAGACTTGAAGAACAGCACATCACTTCAGCTGCCGTGCGATGGTATCAAATGCCAGTGCTGTACTACTCTCGCTCGCTCGGCGTGCTGAATATAGCATCTTCATAGACAGCTTGAGTGGTGAGAAAAGAAGCACCTGTCAGTTGTCGGAGCCTCCTCGTGTCAGCAGTCAGCACGAACGGTGAATTGTCGTCGTGGCAGAAGTCTCGACTTCCCTAGTATACAATGGACGTCTTGAGAATTAGCAGCACCTCCACAGAAAAAGATGGAGTCTCGTGGGCCACAGCCTCCTCTAATATGCCATCAACAAAGTTCTAGAATGAGATGCGCGTCCGTGGGACCGATCTCCGTTCCGGCGACTCGCATCCCGGGTAGCGGGACACTTCAATCCCATCGTGTCACCAATGGCACAGCAACAAATGATTGCGAAAGTGAATACACGAAACGAGTTGGGAAGCAGACTTTTCGCTATCATTGTTCATTTCAACGGCTGCAGCAGATGTGCCGTCATCGTGCATGCGATGAATGCTTCACGCACAACAACGGGTCACATGCTACAAGCTACCACCCGAATGTCTCCTCGAAGTACTCGATGTTCCGGCGATGCTCTTTGATGGCCCGACGTACAGCTTTGCGCGTCTCGTCCGCCATGCTGGCTGGTCCACACACGAGCACGGCCAGTCGTCCCCCTCGTGATCCGCCCTCTGCTACGCGCTTCGCTTCCGCCAGCACCGCCGCGTGGATATTCGGCCGTCCTCGATTCACCGTCAATGCCGCGTCATCGGCCATCTGGGATCGCGCATCCCTCTTTTCGACGTCGACGGCAGAGCTTGCCTTTCCGTCCGCAGCTTGAATTGTGGTGAAGAATTGCATGTCAATATCTTGCCTTGTCAGCGCTTCGCTGAGTTCATCCGTGCAGACTTTTCGGATGAATGCTTCTTGCTTGCAAGTGAACACGACTTGTATATGCCGCGTCTTCAAATGCTTTCCAGCCTTCGCCCGTCTAATATGCTCGAGAATGTAGCATGCGATTCCAGACATGCCCGTGCCGCCACCAACAAGGAGAACGTTCTCGTAATTGTGTAGCCAAGCGTGGTGCCCGTAAGGGCCTTCGATCATGATGCTAGAGGTCGAAGAGAAGTTATCGTGCAATCTGCAATGATCGCGGAGCTCTCGAGTGAAACCATTGCGTGGACGGAGCCAGAACACTAATTCCTGCCGTTGTAGTGCCCGCGCTCCCTTGCTGGTAACACTTTGTTGGCTTGACTTCCGGCTGGAGGATGCCACCGAGGCCTCCTTCTCGCATGACTCTCCGATTGACGGGACCCGAGGCCTTTCGCCGGAGGGATAGGCAGCCGTGGAATCGTCCATCATGTCTTCTGATTCCGGCCCTCGCCATGCGCCTAGCGTAAAGGGGTGGCTCTCCCACCCTTTCCACCTCAGGGGTTGATAAACGAAGTAATACTGCCCCGGCCGTGGCCTGAGTAGCGGACGAGCAGGCGAGACGACAAGCTTGACGACGTCCGCCGCCTCATCGTAGGTGGCCGTAGAGCGGGTCATACTGACCAATTGGCCACCGGACAACACACGGACATTACAGTATGTCAGGCGCGCAAGTCTTAGGAAACGATCGAACACCCAGATAGCAACAACGGGCCAGAGGTACCCGTCGTACTCGCGGTCTACAAATACCGATGTATGATAGAACAGACTCACGATCGTGAGCACGGAGAAGGCGATATGCACGAGAAGAAACAGCTCGTAGAATCGTCTCCTGATCCACACGGAGGATAAAACGAGGAGCATGCTCATGGTGACCAGTGCCAGGATACCAAGGTAGAACCATGGGAGAGGCAGGTACGAGTCATATAAGCCATCTATATCGAAAATCAGCATAACCTTCGAGCAGCATATACCGCTCGAGACTTACTTGGCATGGCCAGAACCGTCCACGCAGCAGAATGCACGATCGCTTCTATTGTGGCCACTCGTGCAATGTGTCGATGGAAGAGGTTGAAGGTACCAAAGTCCCAGCCAGTGGCCCACAAGAAGATATTGTTCCTGCCGGAGAAGAGCCAGAGGATCGGCAGATTTGCATATGACATGATTCCAGTCCTGTCACCAAGGTACCGCCACACCTGGGGCGAGATGGTCGGCCAGCTATGATGTGATTAGCTCGTGGTCTTTCGCGTAGAAGCGTACGCACGTACTACATGTTGCCCTCGAAGGTGCGGTAGTTGACCGAGCACAGCACAAGGCTGATGACCCAGTAGGCGAAGATTATGAAGCTCTCAATTCTCGTAGGCACGAAGAAGCTGTATAGCAGGCGCCGATGTTTGTCGCCGACAATTGGCGGCAGTATGACATGTTGCCTTACGTGCCGCCAGATCCCCGTGGCAGAAGACTCGTTATTCGTCGCGGTTTCTCCTTCGATATGCTTTTCCTTCCCACGATGGACTCGAGTGTGCCATACGGAGTTGACCAGGTTACTGAGGATCCCGCTCAGCACGACAATGCCCCAAAAGCCATACATGGCATAGCCATAGCGCCTGTGTGCTCGAAGCTCATACTGGAAAAGGTCCTAAGAACATGTCAGGAATGATCATAGAAAAGACTCGCGATTAAATACGCACCAGCGTCCTGTGCTGGGCACCAAAGTATTCAGGCGCCAACACAACTACTTTCTCAAGTACGTCCAGGGTACCAAACGCAACTCGCCTCATACCCGCCAACGCAGTGTCATCAATAACATACTGCCCCGTGCACTCCTCAACAGACATCAGAGGAGCAAAAGCATACATCCCACAAGTGGTATTCAAGTGCCGAGCGCCACTCTCGACCTCCCTCTCGGAGCAGTACTCCCGGCCAGAAGCGTAGATGGAACAGGCTTTAAGCGGGTTCTGGCACGCGTTCATGTAGAGCGCTAGGGGATCATCGTTGAGAAAGGTGAGGTAGTTTGTGGCTTCGAAGATGGATTGCATACAGATTTGGTCCTGTTGAAGTGGCGCTGCGGAGGCCGAATAAGCGGTCATGGCAGCCAGTGCCAGGAGAGAGGGAACAGGCGTCATTGTTCAAGACGGCACGTGCAGAACGCGTACATGCGCTATACTGGGAGGGAGATCAAGAGATCAGATTAGATGGCGGAGATCCATGAGTTCCTTATGTCCTCCAGAGACGGGCAGACCTCGGAGAGCCATCCTGCATAATGTTATCACCCGTGGGAAGGGCGAGTCTGGGGTCGACTGCTAACTCGTCTCGTGGAGTAGATCTGTCGATCGTACCTGCAGCATAGCCACCTTTGTGCGAGCACCAAGGCAACTCGCAAAGAGCGTAGATCGTGAGGGAATGCCTTCTTGCCTTATGACAAGTAACATAGTCCTCCATCAATCCTCCTAAAGTCGTTCGCCATCATACCAGCATGGCAGTGTGCGAGAGATGGAGCCTTGGTTCGGCGGAGTGTCGAATTCTCCCAGCACCGCGCGCCATCCAAACCTCAACCAAGTTGTGCTGTCCGAAGCATTAAGAAGATCACCAAGCTCCACCAACAAACTCTTCCACGCACTCCAAGAACCAAGCGACTTGGCACGTCCCATCCATTCCGAGGTCGGTGCATCTCCAATGAAGCTGTATGACCGCTGAAAGCAAGCACATGCAATAAGAAGCAGCGCGTTGTAAGCTCCGACGTCACGATACCCCGTACGATGTTGTTCCGCCCAGCTTCTTGGCCCTTGCAGATCATGCACCCCTTCTCCAATAACAAGCAGCAGAGATGCAAACTTTGATAACTCTAAAGCGGATCAGATAAAAAATCTGTTGCTTGTTGATCATCTGCTGTCTATCGTTCAATTGCATACAGGGACGTAGATGGTGCGAGAATGATGCGTCCTACAGTCCCTATGGTGGATCAAGAAGAATGTGGTTGCAGAATTGTAGTCTTTCATCTATACAAATTCACTTGGTCCGTGCTCATCGGGGTCCGTGCTTTGCCAGCACTGGCCTAATATGGCACAAATGCCCGGCATGCTATGCTGACAGCTTGGACAGCGGGACTGTCTGAGAACGCGACGAGACCACGAACCATGAGCATGCGTCTTCCTGTGCTCCCTAGTGTGAAGCACTTGTGGTCCACAAGAGCCACGCGCTCAGGATGGCTCCGAAACCCACCTTCCTGGACGGGCAGCCCGACATGGGCGAAGCTATGGATGGCGACCAAGTCACTGCCGTGCGATGGGATCTGATCCATCCGCCTGCTAAGCCAGCACCATCCAAAGTCGACTACATCGACAATGACTTGGGCTATAGTCGCTACGCCACGCTCGAACCAGATAGTCACGAGATTCGAGTGCTGAAAATCTTACCAGCAGAAGAGCATGAGGACATCACGATTATCCTGCTTCGTACGACGGTCAAAAATGGGGTGAGATCTCGAGCTCTGTCTTACACATGGGGAGATATGACAGATACGAGACGGATTCGAGTGCGCTTCAAGGATGTCATCCGAATATCACAGGCCTCTTCCTTGCGAGACTTAGATATGGATGACTCAAGCGAAGACAGTGTTGAGTTTGACGTCACCGCGAACTTGCACAAGGCGCTCAATCACTTTCGCACCTACGATCAAGAGCCTGTCCTTTACTGGATAGACGCGCTATGCATAAATCAGAGTGATCCAGAAGAGCGATCACAACAGGTTCTCATAATGAAGGAAATATACGCAAGTGCTTCGCGAGTCGACGTATGGCTCGACTGTGACAGCGCGAGCACCGAGGCGTGGCTTGCCAATGAGAACGCCGAGCTTCTCATCTTCATGGCAGCCTTGAGAGATCGCGGGCTCGAAGCCGGACCGGTCAGCAAAGGCAAACGGTCACTGAGCTACATCCTCATGGAGTTCTTCAACCGCTTGTACGTGTACGAGCAGCGATTTCCGGGCAAGGATCCCAATGATGCTGATAGCCGTGTCGAAGAAGAAAGCAAGATCTTTGACGATCCTCTTGCACCGGAGCATGCGCCGTTCTTCTCCGTCTTGGTTGCCAATCTAGATAAGGTGAAGAAGTGCCATTATGCAGCCACTTACGACCGACCAGTTGAGCCCCGAGCGGCAATGGCGTGCGAAAGATTCATCACGTGGATTTTCGGCATGTACAAATTATCGACCAATCCTGTCATGCTGAATGCGATACGGGAATACTTGGACGTAGTTTTGAGGCAAGGATCGGAAGTTTGGTCTTATGTCTACGATGCCATGATCTTGTGGAGGCAACAAGGGCTTCCGGAAAAGATTCTGCGCGCTGAAGGGCACGAGAAGGAGAAACTCCAGGCCAGGTCAAAGTTGCTAGTAAGGCGCAAGCGTTTGCCCTGCGGAGAACGTCTCGAGCGCATGTATCACGAGTACTTCAACCGTGTCTGGGTGTTGCAAGAAGTTTTCAGCCATCCCAATGCCTGTGTACGAGTAGGTGGTGGTCTAGTCGCCGACTTCGCGACCTTCCCGGTTTTGAAGGCCTTGGAACACATGCGCATCACTTACGCAACAAGCGATGCAACATCCGGCATGTTGCTATACTGGGAAGGCAGCGCAGCCACGAGGACTGCTGACTTCTGGCTCAATCTTGCACTTCGTTTGGAACATGACCGGCCGTTCCAGCGTGAACTCCTTCTGAGAAACGTTGTCCAAGAGACAGGATATCTTGGGGCCACGAACCCGAGAGACATTGTCATTGCTGTCTATCAACTAGCAACCAACGTGGCACTGTCCTCATTCGAACCGAGCTACGGGTCGAGCGTCGCTGAAACTTATGCTCGCTTCACGCGAAGCGTCATCGAAGCGACTGGTCGGCTCGACATCCTTTGCGACATGTGGCTGCAACGCGGGAAGGCGACGTCTATGGTCCTCTCGCGACGATGGGACGAAATCGAAGGTCTGCCCAGCTGGACCCCCAATTTCTTGGGCATCATGAAACAGATGGATGAGTATCCCCGCTCCGCTTCGAAAGACACGCAAGTCGTGCTCGCCCCGTCCACAGACGCGATGGTGCTTTCTCTGAAAGGTTTCAGCACCGGAACCGTCGAGTTCGTCATGGATCCTGATCCGGACCGACGTGGCAAGAGCCTCGCCATCTCGGACCTGTATTCGTATCTAGACAGGGCATATGGTAAGCTGCGTAGGCTACGATGCGAGTTTGACGATTGCTCTTTCGATTATGCTGACCAGGAACACCTACCTCTCCAGCAGCTTGCCGACGTCTTCTTCAACGGCTCCCCGAGCCTACTCAGCGCGTTGTGGTTCAAGCAAGAAATTGACAGCGGACAGTTCGACGCATCTGTCATCAAACTCGACTCACTGAAAATGGTTCACGAGACAGGACGAAAGCAATTGTTGACAGCCTACAAGCATCTACTGGCGTCGAACCCCACTGCACTCACTGGCCTCGCATCCCAGGCCGAGAAGAGCTACAAGCGCTTCGTCAGCGGCTACTTCGTCATGCTAACACGCGATGGCGATTTCGGGATTTGCCCACCGCACACGCACAAGGGCGATGTGATTGTCACGTTCCCTGGGTCTGCGATGCCGTTTGCACTTTCCGCCGTACAAGCAGCCTCTCCGGACTCGACATCACGTTCGGAGGGGAGACGCTCATCATCCCCAACGCAATGGCGGTTTCTTGGGCCTTGTGTTGTGCATGGACAGATGAATGGAGAGGCGATGCGTCGTGTTGACTTGGATCCGTCGATTGATGCAGATGTCACGAGCAAAACAACAAAAAAAAGCACATCTAGCAGTCTTGGGTGCGAGCATTTTCGGATGTCTTGGTGGGAGCTAAGATGACGTCGCCCGCGTCAGAGGCACATACGAGTCACAAGAGCCATCGATACCGAGAGTCAGCATCAATTTCCGAGAAGCATATGTAGTTGCAGACTTACCTAGCATGGGTAGCACTACCCACGCGGCCGAATTGCGATCATGGGTCATCATCCAGAGAGGTCGGGTCATGGATGCCTTCGAAGACGGATCTCATGTAGCTTCGGTCTTGCTCTGATGGTGCTGCGTAGACGGAACTAGTGGCCATGACAGCCAGTGCCAGGTGATAGAGAGAGGGAAGGTATTCCCAATGCGGGATGCATGTGTTGAGCTCCGGGCAAATGCATTGTGTCTATCGCTAAGGTATCGTAAGACCTTCATGCTCAATACACCCGTCAGCTTCTCGCAAAGCCATGGCTCGCGCCATTAGACATGAGGTTGACCATAGTCACTTCTGACATGAAGGTATTCCCAACCAACGCCACGCCCATGCAGATCGCTAAATCGTCAAAGTCCTTTCCTCTCACTTCCAGTGCTCAAGCAAGGTACTTGTAAGCAGGTGGCTGGGCGTCCTCGATCCTCTCCAGGTACTCGCGCTCAATCAACATGCCGATCCGCTCCTTCAGCATCGAGACCTGCGGTTTGAAATGGCTCGTGAGTTGGTTGATGGTCTCCACGATGAGGTTCTCGTGGGAGAGCGTTTTCTTCGCCCTATTGATTACTTGTTAGCATCTTGCACCAATAAGAAAAAGGTAGGGAGGAGAGCACATACTTCATGATCCTCACAATCGCCGCGTCCACGACATAATTCCTCTGATCATCCATCTGCTTCTCCGTCTTCGCCCTCTCCGTCTCCGTCTCCGCTCTATTCTGCGCAGCCACCATACCCACCTTGACCCTCCTATACTCGCTCTTGTAATTCTCATTAAAGAAGAAGCGATCCTCCTCATTCACCTCCCTACTCATCGGCTCCTTTCTCAGGATCTGTGTTTTCTTCGCTACCGCCAGACTCTGCAGGATCCGCTTCAACTCGTGATCCCAGATATTCGTGCTCGCCTTGATCTCCGCGTACGTCAGGGGCTCGTCGGGCTTGAGGTCCTGGAACAGCATGAGCACGATCATGCCGCTCGTGGGCACGTTGACCTCGTGCTGGCGGAAGGGCTTCGTGGACCCGGGCTTGTTGGCGAACCGAATCGTCATGTCTGCGGTGCCGAGGTTGGGTTGCCAGGAGAGTTTGCGGCCGGAGTGCTTGTCGGCGTAGAAGCGCTCGAAGCCTTGGATGACGCGCTGGACTGGGGTGGGGTACGCGACATTAGCACGCACGAGGACTTCGTCGTCGGTGGCTGTGTTCATGCCCTCAATGGGCCAGGTGCCGGAAGTGAGGACGTCGATCTTGAGATCCACGCGCGAGGGGTCCTTATCCCCTAGATTGGCGACGTATTCTTTGTAGCCGCTCGTTAGGTCCTTGGATGTCGCCATATCCTTGAACATAGCTTCCAGCTTCATGGTGAAGGAGTTGCCCAGCTCGATCTTCATGCGCGAGATCATTTGTTTTTCGATTTCGAGGCTGACCGATTTGTTCATGAGGAGTCGCTTGGAAAGGTGCTTCTTGTAGTAGCGCTCGAACATGTCTTTGTCAGACACGTACTTGAGGACTTCGATGGCCTTGTCGAGGACTTGGTCGACCTCTTCTTCAGTCTTGTCTCGGATGCCCTTCTTCATGTTCTCGTCAATGAAGAGGGAGAGGTATTCCGATCCTCGCTGGAAGGTAGACGAGTTGATGAAGTCGGAGAAACTGCGCGTGAGTGCTGCATGTAGGAATTGATCCTCGTCGAAAGCCATCCGCCATATGGCGTCGTACTTGTCCTTGAGGTCCAAAATGTCCGCCACCCACTTCAGCGCCGCTATCGTCATCTGGTTCTGCATCGAAGGCTGTCCTGGCGCTGCCGGTTGTGCTTGCTGCTGCAAAACCATCTTGTTGATCTCCTCGCCCTCTTGCACCACCCTCTGACTCAGCGCCTTCTTCAGATCATTCTTATTGTGGTCAACCAGCGCATTCAGCCTGTATAGTCTATTCAGACCCTCGATTTTGTTGTTCTCGATCATGAACACCAGCCCACTCTCCATGTCTATAAGGGTTTGAATCTTGTTCTGCGCCAGTTCTGACACAACAATCTGCTTGACCTTCTCTTTCGTCTGACTCGATATCGTGGTCTGACATCTCGCCTCTTCAGAGTCTATCCGCCGCCAAACCTCCGCGCAATATGATTCGCAATCTAGCGTGCCGAGTAATCTCTCCGCCTCCTGGCTGAAGAAGCGTTGCGTTTGCTGTAGGAAAGCTGGCTCGAAGTGTACAGTGTAAAGTTGGTTTTCGCTCGTCTCGGTGGCGTTCATGTAGAGGTCACACAGCATCTGAGCGCACGCCTTTATGCCGCTCTTGTCCATGACATCGCCATCTCTTTCCATTTGTATTTGTGACAGCATGATACTGATCAGCACAGCGAGCACATTGTCGTATCCCTCCTCATCTGTCGCCGTTCGCGAGTACAGCACACAATCCCTGAATAACTGCAGTGTCGCAGGCAGCACAGGCTGCTCGTGCTTGTCGGCGCAGTACACACGGTCAAGGTACATGAGCGTATCCGCGATCATACCCATACACAGCGTGTGATCATTCCACGCCGCCTTAAGCCGCTCCATGAAGCGCAGCCCCATCTCCCTCAGCTCCGTCTGACTCGTCGTGCTCATGCTCGGTGGACTCAGCAGTGCAGGATTCAAATTCCGCTGCATGTCCACGCGCACGTTGTCCGTGAGCCAGTCGCGCTCGAACTGGCACACATTGCGGTAGAGCTGGTCGCCATTCTTCTTCAGCACGATGCGGTAGGCGAAGCGGTACAGTTCCTCGTAGGAGAGCGTGGACGCATTTTTAGTGTGTATCTGCTTGAACGACTCGGAGAGATTGTGCCAGGTAGTCGGGAAGTCGAGGTCATTCGGACCGCCTACGCCCTGCCGGTGCATATTAGCATTCGTGGTGTGGACGTAGCGGCGCAAAGTGAGTTAGGTGTCAGTGGTGGCGGCGGTAGCGACTGCCTGCCAAAAGTACGGGCAGCCTAGGGAGGGTGCGATGTCAAGTGCAAGACCAACTCACTCTCCGCGGCGCACGTATCTTGCTGCGTATGCGTAACGTGGACATTGCCGTGTCTCTTGCTGTCCCCGTTGCTATGGTCAATACAAACGGAATAATCCCCACCACCAACTCGAGCTCGATATGTGCTCGGTGTCGTGTCGCCGCGCGGTGTTAAGATGTATTAGGAGTGTCACGAAGGGTCCTCGAGCGGGGGAAACTTCTTCATAATGAGCTTCAGGCAATGCAAGCGTCAGTACGTGTAAATATGTGTGCAAGAGTCTATGTTCAGAGGGTGGTGCTGCGGGATGAGTCCGAAAGCGGCATGGTGTATTGTATGACATGCCCTGGTAGCCGCAGGCGAACAAAGGCACATCCATCAAAGGCTGGACACGCTCATTCTCAAAATAATCACACAATGAATCACTTACGGCTATCACGGGGTGTGCTACGATCATTCCAGCCTTTAGTGAAGCCGAGGTGTCTTCATGTGCCTTCGAGATCCGCCTGGTCACCGCAGTTATCACCCATACCACGGGCGGCGCTGTCCTCACCTCCGAAGCGATGGAATTCGCCATCAAAAAGATGGAACTCAGGTCTCACTTCCGGAGGATCCAAGCCAACTGCACAGGAAGCGGCTGAGAGCGAGGATCGATGGGCCAATACTCCCGCGTACGAGATGACCTTCACCTGCAAGCAATGCAATACCAGGTCAACGCACAAGATCTCGAAGCAGGGCTACCATCATGGCACCGTGTTGATCAATTGTCCTGGCTGCAAGAACAGACATTTGATCTCTGATCATATGAAGGTAAGACATGCTCATCTCCGTGCTGGAATCATCGCGCTAATCGAGACAGATCTTCTCTGATACACGAGTGACGCTCGAAGACATCATGAAAGAGAAGGGCCAGCTGATCAAGAAGGGCAACTTGAGCACTGAAGGCGATATTGAGTTCTGGGATGATGGCACTGAGGTCAGGCGTGATGCTTAAACGAAAGAGATGCAGATCTATATCATTACTGGACGGCGTTCTCACTTCCGGCGGGCATTAAAAGCATGGCTGGCGTTGGCGAAGATACCCACTCCCAATCACAGGACATCAGAGGGAGATATCTGTCTCACTATTTATACAAGACCAGAGGAAACAGGCTCTTGCAATCATACGGACCGGACCAATCGCAAATCTTGAGAGTATCGCGGTGCCGGAGTGGTAACACGCAAGACTTCCACTACCAAATGTAAAATCCATATTCGCATGTGCGATGTGCTTCATAGCGCTACGATCGAAGCCTTGAATTCTTGGTGCCTACTATATCCTTTGCAGACAAGTTGACCCTTGATGGTCTACGAAGGTTGCGTGATTTAGTGTCTCACCCAAGCTTTGTCAATATTGGGTGCCTTGAGTGAGGCTGATGTAGACGTCTACTGAGAGCACCGGCTCTGGAAAGTTATGAATGCTCGTCCACTTGCGTAAGGCCTCCACAGCATCACCACCACGACTGCACCACTCCTACAGAACCTCGACACTGCCCCTGCAAAAATGACCACGAGTGCGTAAGATCAGGTACAAGCTGATCAATCTTTAGCATTAGGACCGCTAATCGAGATCAGCGAAGACACAGAAGACCGACTTCACGCGGTGCGATAAAAGGCATTCGAGGCAGTTGATCTCGTATCGCTGAACCAGTCCTGTATCCGATCTTCACGCAACAATGCTGGTCGCCTGGTACAATCATAGACGAACTTTGGGAGAAGGTCTGACCATCCTTGATAATTGTATCGATCTTTATCTGAGAGGGAATCGAAGTCTCCGTTATTTGCTTGCTTGGTACGTGCGCTTCATGTCTCACCTGCGCACGCTGCTGCATAGCCTTGCTCTGAGACCTGACCAAGGATACAGGACGAAAGCCGAGTGCAAGCTCATCAGATCCTTTGCTTGAGAGATATTCGTATGATGTGCCATATGGTTGCGCCTGTTCGAGCTGCAGTCGCAGAAGCGTTGACTGGCATTGGTGGAGGTGAGTTGCAGAGTTAGAGTACCGTAGCTGCGCCTGAATAAGGCTCGCAAATGACTGTAAAGGGGCTCTTCCTCCGTGTAAGATGAGCAAGGCCGAGTCATACATTTGTTCTGAAAGTTTCATGCAGCCAGCCCGAACGCGCTCTTCAATGGATTTGAAGGCGAGGAAGTACACAATGCGAGCGGAAATCCGTCCACTTCTTACCCACAGCAACGGACGGTCAAGATAGGATAGCCATAGTAGCGAGGGTTGCAGCCCTTGCGCCTCTGAACACGTCAAAACTGCTTGCATTATCAACACAGCACAGATTCTTTGATGTTAGTATTATACCAGCAAAACAATTCCGAAAGTTGCACGCTGATAAGAATAACGCAAAGATTTCTGTACTCACGACCCACAGAAATAGCGCTTCTGAATGTTCGTATGTCAAGATCTAACTCTTTGACAACGTTGATGTCAAGAAATGCACCAGTTTCCACGTTTCGTCCGACATCCGACACACACACTTTGACACGCCAATACTGAATGCTGCGCGTGCAGCACCATGAGGTATGATTGAAGCGGAGAATCGTTGAAAATGCTAAAAGCTAGACAAATGGGCTGGAGTAACACAACACTCTTCGATCTGGTATGGCTTTGAGCTTAGCGTGGGGTGAAACTGCCCCAAGTCTCCCACAAAATGTACAAAGCCTTAATGGCCACCACCAATTGCTAGTAAATAACGCAGTCCGGCTTGAACCTCTGGCGTGATCGGGGCCAAACAAAAGAGTGCAATGATTCATGTCGACTTCCTCAGGCATAAACGTGTTCAGCCTGGAATTTCGGTCGGTGTCTGTGGTCCCAGCAATGCAAAGGTCTGCGTCTCCACAAACAAACCACTTTCAGATCATAGGCATTTCAACCTCACTATCTTCGTGAGAAAATAGATCCGATGAATCAGGACCTAGCATGAGCAAAGCTATTACGAGCAAACCTCGAAGTAGGATAAGGTCGGAAAGCTTCTTAGCTCCCTTAGCTGAGCTCTCTGGATCGTCCCCAAACTCAAGGCCAGAGTAGAATGCCAGATCTCCTGCGAGATTCCAGGTGTGTAGAGCCTGATGCTTTGAATCTGATTCGTGCCCCTCGGAACCCATGGAAGTCGTAGATATGTGTTTGACAACAGCATCGAAAATTGAGCGTGGTCGGTCGTTGGTTGCACTTACCATATCTTCTCCAGCAGGCTTCAAGTCGACTGGGTGTGACAGCGGATGCTGCTTTCCGGAATCCGCTCCACTGTGCTCTCTTGGACTTGGTGGTCGCCTGTCGCCGCGTTCGCCGATTCCATCTACTCTCGCGTGATTCCAACCATGAGTGATTCCGCCCACAATTCTTGCACTTTCCAAATCCCAAACACCCGAGTCAACAAGCCCAAGCATTGCATCTAATCCATCAATGTTGCGCAGGATCTTGAGAAAGGTCTCTCTTCGCAGCAGCTGGTCAGCTTTTGGGACAAGATCAAAATCATCAAGTTTAGAGGGATCTCCACCCTTCATGATCAGCCGAATTGTCATGTCCAGAACAACAATCTGTGCCCAGAGCAGATTCTCCACTCGAAAACGTTTACCAAAGATAGATTGGCTGTTCTGCCTTATTTCTTGCGCCCAGGAATGTACACTGAACTTGTGCAGCAGCTTCACAATGTGCGGCATGACCAGAACGCGGACGTTTGACCGGGACTTTTTTGAGACGGGCGGTTGTTCTTGCGTTGGTCTCTGTGAAGATGGCACACTTGCTTCGCCTTCAGAAGACATTGGCTCTCTTATGTCAGGGAGCATTTCCTGCTTGATATTTTCAGGCAGCTGCTGGAAGAACGCTTTGTAGGAGTAGTTTGCCCACGAAAGCATGCCATCCTTTCCGAATCCAGCTTGGGTGCAGAATAGATATTGTGATGTTTGCCGGAGCCAAGGAATTGAGCCTTGCCCGATTGCCATCTGGAGTATATGTGATTGCTCAAAGGAATCCTCGGCTTTGGCCATAAGACGATCTGTCTCAAAGATAAGCAGCTCCTGCAACGGGCACAGCAGGACTCTGGACGGATAAGGGACGTGTAGACCAGAGAATGACATAAACGTAGATGCAATCAGCAAGGTTGAAGTAGTATTGCCGGTGGAAGATTGCCATTTAGCGAGCACGCGTTCAAGAATAGCCTGTTTGTTGATTAGCAGCCATCTTGGAAGCACGAAATTGAACTCAGCTTGACGTACTCGACATGTTTCAGTATGCCTATGCTCTATGAGCCGGTCCCGGACCTTCAAGAACGTCTGGCTGTCAGATGTTCCTGTTCCAAGCTCTTGAAGACGGCACTCCAACTGCCTCTGATGCATGTTAGTCTCGATAGTAATCTGATGCCAAAGTGATGGATTACATCTTGAACCTGTTGCGCAAGATCTAAAAGGCTTTCCAAATGGAGGATGATCTCGGACTCTATGAACTCCTGAAAGCCTTTGGCTTCTCCGGAAAGGTTCCCGCCGCTCGAGGCCTCCTCGTCACTGCTCCAGACTTTTTTGTGTACTTTCTCCCTAAACTGCACGTCCGAATCTTCAAGTTTTATAGCCTCGGTCAGAATATCCAGTGGCAACCAAGCGCCGTTGGAGTGGTATTTACCAAATTGCAGTACGCCATTGGCCGAGAGAGCCAAGGAACCCAGCCATGTTGAAGAGCATCGTGTGATCATGGCGTGTAGCGCAAAGATGTCACCGTCGAATCTGATCACTTTACCAAAACTGCCAACCTCAATGGTCGTAATCGTGGCGAGGGGTCCTAAAGCTTGAAAGTCTCGATTTGCAAAGTCAACAGAGACTGAAGTGAAGCCAAGCGTAAAAGCTAGTATGCCTAGTTCCCAGAGCCTGATATATTGGATCGGTACGTCCAGTGCTGAGGGAATACAATCGGCGTCCATACGTCGACGAAGAAGTTGTTCAGTATTTCGAAGACCAAAGCAAAGGAGTAACTGCGACCACGTAGCACGCGAGCGCTCAATGGCTATACGTGGGTGTTTCATATGCCATTTTTGGGGCTTGTACCAAGGCAACAGGGAAAATGCGAAGCGCCATCGCCAGAAATGAAGCCATTCACGCCAGCTAAGCTGCGAACAGTGTATGCTTGCGCCCTTTTCGGTGCTTGTCCCGTATAGAACAGTCATTCCGTCGCTTGAGAAAAACTCAGCCTAACGTATTGATACGCGGTAGGTAACTGACCTGACGTCTCCGAATCTTAGAACTTCGTCTGAGCGGATAGACCGCCACGCGCGACGTGATGTAGCCGGTGTGTCGCTAGCCAGTTGTGGAATTCCATGTTGAATGCCATTTAATTCGTTCTCGACCAAGTTCGATAGGATTGAATTGAGGCGGAAATCAAGCTGCGGGTAATATGTTTTTAACTTCCATGACCGGAAAGACCATCGGTGCTTCGTATGCAGTGACCATGAGTGAATCGCAGAGTGATTACACTTATGTCTTGCATCTCCCGAACTGAAATACTGCAGTAGAGCTTGGAGAGCAGCGATCACAAAAGCGCCTGCAGCGAGAGTTGCGGCCGCAAGGGCAAGATTGTTGGCAGTCTGAGCCAGATGTTCTTCAGCCGCCATTGCAGGAGTTTGTGCTTGCGGACTGGGAACAAGTGTAAGCGTACGTAGGCAGAAGGGAGCTCGCCGAATTTCAACGTTGCTGTGAATATCTCGAGGTCGTCGAGGATGAGTTGATGGTCCCCTGGTTTGTCCGGTTATCTATAGTTGAACCTACGCCTAAATCCAGGGCTGAGCTTGCGTATGGCTTGTCATTTTGTGTCAAGGCTCGCTTCATCCCTGCTGTTGCAGTGTATTGAGGAAACGCCATCGTCGTATAGCTCGGGGCATGATTGGATTATACTCGAAAGGATGCCACACCACAGCCTCACATCGAACACGTCGCCAAAGTCGGGTTGGCTCTAATGGTGGGTGGACGAAAGACCTAGGCACGATACAGACCTTTGAATCATATTTTGCAAATATTAGCTTTTACAATCCTCGGCTTTCCTGTTTGTCGCTCCCGATGATGAAATGACGTAGCAAGCTTGTGGTGTACCTGTTCCGGATGCTCACCACAAGCGGAAGATCTTCAAAGGCCTGTGGCCGAAACTTGAGCAGCACAAAAATGTTCCGCTATCAGGGGATTCAGACGCAAATACACGTAGATCTGGTAGAAAGGACTGGAGTACACTGTACACAACTCAAGATTCAGTCCGAGGCTCGGGGTGATGTCCCCGTGCTAAAAGCTGGAGTAGTGCATCCAAGCTCGATTGGAGTTCTTCCTCTCCTGACTGGTGGCGCGCGTTGCCAACTCCCTCATGCAAGCACAGTAATTACAGCTTCACCTTTTCGCCGTTTCCGGTGGCAGATTGAGGCTTCGCGGGACCCTCCGACCGCAAGCTTCCAGACCGCCTGGTTGCCGACAATCCCAACGTGACAGCTCCCATGCGCCGTCTCTCTTCACCAAAAGCAACTTGCAATTGGTATCCATCGACCACAGACACAACTGTTCATCCGCTTGTACGCGCAACTTACTCGACCTCTTCCCTTTATCAATCCACGTCTCGCGACCGCTTCTCAACACCTTCGAAGTGCCACCTAATCACGCAGTCAGGCGCTCTTCATATTACAAACGCAACCCACTGCGCTGGACTCGCAGAGACACGCATAGTGGCGCCTTGACAATGAGAGCTGAAACATTCGCCCCTGCTGCAGATAACGGTCTATAGTACACTTGTCAGCCCATCTTCTGCCTTGTCATGTCCATAGCTTCAGCTCCAGCTGGACAATATTTGCTGTGTGGTATATGCATGATCTTGGCTAATCAAGACATCAAGACACTAATCATACCCACTGTCTTTAGACTGCAATGCATAGAATATGATGTTACGAATTGAGAAGAGACGAAATCGACATTGCTCCTCTAACCGCTGACCTTGGCTGCATCGCCACAACCAGCCAAGCTCCGTTTAGATTTAGCTCAGCCGCAGACCAGGTGAACGCGCCTGCAAAACTCTCAATGATTTCTTTTGATCATCTCTAGCGAGATCAAGATCTGTAATGAAAATGACCTTGTGCGCAGTCTGTAAAAGCGTCAATCTCCGTGGGCTCTTCATTGCAAGTCTTGCGGAGTGTCAAAGCAGACAAGCAAGTGGCTGCGGAGACGAGCCAGAGGCTTGCTTATCGTATTCCGTTTTCAGACGGACGGCGTCGAGGTGTGCAATAAGGATGGAGAAGCGTTTGTTCAACCTGTGCTATCTGTATTGGTATATCAGCGGAGACGACGGTATGGACAGAGACCCTTCAAGCAAGACAGCAATTAATTCCCTTCCACTCGATGCATTCTTTGAGGCTTGTTCGATTAAAGAGGACTATGATCCACCAATCCACAAGCTGGTGGATGAAGACCCAGCCTCAAGAAAATCTTTGGCAACTTCTTCTGCCTGGTTATAAAATTGCTTGGAGAACCATGAATACTGTAAACCCACATACTCAACCACATCCAAACGACTGATCCAAGTTGACGAAGAGAATGCAAATCCGATTCTGGTCGATACAGCATCAACCATTCGACTGAAACGATGGGCAGCGCTCAGTTACTGCTGGGGAGATGAGCCTTCAATGAAACTCACAACAGTGACCATGGATACTCCGGACCAGATTCTCGGCGTCCCCAAGTCTCTTCCGAAAGCTTGAAAGCGCCGAAGCCTTATCAAAGCCCAAGCTAGCTCCACTAAGAAACGAATTCAGGAAATACAAGGCTTCCGAAAGAGCTACTAGACGAAATGGAAAGCAAACCTTGGGAAAAGGAGACTGTGGTTGTCGTCTAATCAGACTGAATTAAGAGCTGACAGCAGACACAAAATGGGATACTCTGCTACCTTTCCTACATACTGTAGTAGAACGAAGTGTCGATGAGTCTAGAACTTCTCAGCTGCAGGCCTCATATCCAGTTCATGCGTCCACAGATCCACGGTCTGCTCGCTCAACCACAAATACGTCCTCCCTACGCTTTCTGCGCTCATTCTCTCACCCTTCAGCTGCTTCTCTCCCGTGGCTGTAGACACATCCTCGATACCTCCATTTGCGATGGTATGGACGACTTGAATGCCCTGTGGACTGAATTCTCGTGCCAGGGTCTGAGCGAGCTGCCGTACAGAAGAGCGGCCTGCGCCATAGGCTGCGAACTGAGCGTTGCATCTCAATGCACCAAGTGTGCCTGTGAAGATGAGAGTGCCTTTCTTGCCAGCACCTTCACCCAGTGGTGTGGATCCGTGATCGGCCTTGAAGCGTTTCAAGGACTCTTGTGCGAATGAGAAAGCTCCACCGACTGAAGACCATTAGCACCAGCATTCGTTCGAAACATGATAGAGGCGCATACCGTAGGTCTGAAGACTATCATTGAACTCCTCATACGTTTCCTCGAGGAAGGGCTTCTTGCTCGAATGCTTAACACTGAAAATGCTGAGCCGGAGCTTCAGGCCCTTGAAGCTAGCATGATCTCGGATGGCAGCGAATGTCTTCGACAGCGAGTCAGGAGAAGTGTCCGTAGGGAATGGTTCGAGAACGCCTCCGCCAGTCTCGCTGCGTAGCTTCTCTGCAAGCTCTTTTAGAGGCTCCGGTCGACGGGCCAGAAGGGCGACAGCCAGGTTCCCATGGTTTGGGTGAGCAAGGATTCGCGCAATACCGGCGCCCTAGCAGCAAGTCAATGAGTCGTGTTCATTGATCACGATTTGGACGAATTGGAATTGGCATGTCCGAGAGTGTCCGGTGGGTTACCCGGACAAGTGTGGGAGCTCGGAACATACCGTTGTGGGGCCAGCACCAATCAAAATTGCAAGTCCTGAAGGGGGCAAACTGGATGTCTGCACAGCTGTACTCAAGACCAGATTTGTGAAATGTTCATCCTGCGATCCGGGGAAGCGATTTGAAGTACGTTCAGTCTCTTGACGTCATCTTGCGACGGGGCTGAAAGGCATCGGAGTGTCGACAATTCGGAGCAGCTCCGGAGCTTCTAATGGTGTATCCAATAATTTGGCGCAGAAAATGGTGCTAAATATGTATCAATCGCAAGTCGTGTCACGCACGCTCTTTCCAACTTGGATTACATACAGTACAGAGATCTGACCGCTCCTGATCTTCACAGTGGGCATGTACTGCAATTGAGTAGGAGTATCTAGTACATGCCTGGAGCAAGCGAGAACTTCTCCGCCGTCTTGTCCTCCACAACCTTGACAGCACGCAGATACGCCTCTCTCGCCTCAATCCTAGCCACCCACGCCGTCAGCTTCGGGTACTTCGCCTTGTCGAGAATCCGAGCCTCCAACGCAGCCTGCAACGGGTAACTCATGATGAAGTCGGCGCCGGTAAGGTTCGGACCGGCGAAGAAGTCCCCAGATTTGGTTAGAGATCCCTCGAGGAAGTCCCAGTGCTTCGCGATCTCTTGAGTGAAGAAGCGCTTCTCGCCGATCTTGCCCATGAGCTTGGTGATTGGCCGGATGATGAACGGGATGGATGGACCTTGGAGTTCTGTGTTCACAGTCAGCAAGCGTAGACTTGCACGCGTAGATAGTGTTACTTACGATACAAGAATAATCCGATCATGAGTGGCAGGAACAGTGAACCTTCCGAATAGTGCATGAAATAGCGGTATCTCAGCCACTCCTCAGTCTCATCCGCGTCTGTGCTGCCATCTTCCCCTTTCGCATATCGTGCTGGAACAAGGTGTTTGCCGAATCGATCAGAAATGTATTCGATGATGAAAGCGGACTCGGCGATCACGACAGGCGGCCCATGCTTGCGGTCTACGGTGATGACAGGACTTTTGCCTAGTGGGTGAACTTCACGAAGCTCCTTGGGCGCCAGTGGCAGGTCTTTGCCTCGCTTGTAGACTTTGAGCTCGTATGGCACATTGAGCTCTTCCAGTAGCCAGAGTATTCTCTGGGCGCGAGACTGCTCCAGCCTAGAAGGTCGTCAGTATTGAATACGCCGTTCCTAGCATGTTCATCCAACAATCGGTATGGGATGACGGGCCTGACACTAAACGGTTTGCAGGGGCCATCTGATGTGGTGGCCACTTACCAGTGAACTGTGATCTTAGGAAATTCCTTATCAGCCATAGTCCCAGAAGTGACCAAACGGTCTAAGTTCACGAACTCCACTATGTTCCTGATGGAAAGCAGCTTTCAAGAGATCAGATCAGAATATCACCAGCATGCGTAGATTGCAACGCCACCGATCGCAGATCACTGTGGCTTTCTTCATGCTCCCCGAGAGACCGAGGGAGCAACCGAGCCGCAATCATAATAGTCCTAGCTATTGCAAGTTGGACATTGCGGAAGCGAGCGAGACAATATCTTCAATTGGTACATCTAGACTGGATCGGCATCGAGCTGAAGATACAATTGTATGAGTTCGGCAGGATCCTGGCATGCTCATCGCCGGGAAGGGACACACCCGTACTTCATATCCTTAGAGCGCATCTTTCTTCGGCAGTAATTATGAGTTTCCTCCCGGGAGAAGCTCCGAGTGGGTGCAGAACGTGATATGTTCCCAATGAAGGCGCTTATGCGAAAGCTGTGATGCCCAATCTGTAAAGCGGGAGCGACGCGCTTTGACACGTGCTGTTCGGCAATTCTATGAGATAGTCCTTAGGGAATGCGCATATCAATTCGAAGTCTGAAGTGAATTTAAAAGAGCGTCGAATCCGGAAACAATGCCATACACATATTTACCGATCGTGGAGAGAAGATGGAGAGAACAGGCCGAATGTCGAGATCAAGAATCGAGACCTGGATGTTAATCTGCTAGTCCCAGATCATTCTAGCGCAATATATACCCACGTGGCGATATCGACAATTTTCCGTTCGCGATCAAGATACCGCATTTGCAATCGACAAAATGTGCAATGATAACATCCAGATGCATTCAATGCAAATCATGAGAAGCTCGACTAGCACGTGTGCATCCCCATGCGATGTGCCAGAGGCCGCACCCGTGCACCTACGTCTGCATCCGAGTCTAATCCGGACACCTCTGCGGCGGCGGCGGTGAAAAGAAAAATTTGTACCCACCATGTACCCGCTCCCTCTGATTCTAGAATACTGACAAAGCTACCTATCGCATTTCGTACTTCGCGATCTCCCTGACTTCCACAATACCCTCCTTTTCCCTTTGTGACGCTCTATCACAGTTATTGAGTTGTTCTGATCGCTTGATTATCTCTGGCGCATGTTAAGGTTCCAATGAGTATCGCCCCACACTGCTTGCCACCATCAAGCAGCCTCCCTCCAGTCCGTCGGCTAGCATCGACACCCAAACCCCAGATATCAGCAGCTCTCCAAAATCTGCAACGGATATACTGCCCTTTACGCCTCCCACACGCCTTGCTCAAGGAGAAGAAACCGCACATCACCCAGGTGGACTCTGGTTACGTGTCCGAGGACGACGATGAGGTGACACCCGATGACGAAGAGGACGCGGAGCAAGTCCTTGCTTGTTTAAGAGCTGATGAATTCGAGAGGAATTATGCTGTGAGGTGGCTTACGGGGCTGATTTCGCGGGCGGAGGAGTTGCCGCTTAGTGAGGAGGAATGCGCGGGGATTATCGATGAGGCTTCTTTCATTCTGGCTTCGTTCACGGATGGCAACGAGGATGAGGAGGACCACACTCTTACGAGAGATTTTGCCTTCCCGACACCGTTGGCGGTGGACTCGATTTGCGTCAGACTCAACGACGCGCCCTTGTCTGGGACGGATCACACAGATGTGGGCCTACAGAGCTGGGGCGCGAGCATAGTCTTCTCGCGGCTCATGTGCGCCTCTCCAGCGGACTACAACCTCCTCGACCTTCCCGATCACGCCAACATCATCGAGCTCGGCGCCGGCACAGGTCTCATCTCGCTCACTCTCGCCAAACTAGCCCCCTCACTGTCCTGTAGCAAAGACCTCACCATCACAGCAACAGACTACCACCCCGCCGTGCTCGAGAACATGAAGATCAACATCGCCATGAACTTCACCGCTGAGGTTCCCGCACCTGTCCAGCCAATGCTGCTAGATTGGTCCACCCCTCCCCCCGAGCTAGCAGAATCAGCAGACCTCCTCTTCGCCGCAGACGTGGTCTATGCGCCCGAGCACGCGCGCTGGCTCAGAGACTGCGCGGCGCACCTCCTCAAGCCCTCGGGCACGTTCTGGCTCGTGGTCACGGTGCGCTCGCACGGCAAGTTCGAGGGGATACCTGCGACGGCTGAGGCGGCGTTTGGGGAGGCGCAGGTGGCGAGGGAGGGGAAGGTGCTCAGGATCGTGGAGAAAAGGTTGCTGGGGAAGGAGAGGGGGGTGGGGAGGGGTGATGAGACGGGGTATATGCTTTTTAGGATTGGGTGGGTTGGTGCTTGAGTTGCTTGGTGCTTGGAGTGGAATAATCGTCTGGTTTGTTTGAAGCGAGAGATGCATTGGGAGATACCTTAGAGATAGAGATCACGACTTAGAGATAGAGATCACGACCCAGAGCCAAGAATAGATTTAAACGTCCTTATTGCCGAGATCAAGTCACGGCTCTTTGGAAACGGATTCTCTACGTTATTGTAGTGATACACATCTACAGTCCATCGTACAGCTGATCCACGATCCCACCACCAACAACCAAAGCTCAGTGTACAAGACGCTGCAGAGGAAGCCTCACGAGTACCTCGGTGGAGTGAGATGATCATCGATGCCTAGGCTTTTAGCGATCACTTGGGGATGCTTGTGCACACTAGGCATCAGACCCGTCCCAATCGCTCTCCGCACTGCTTTGGCGAGTTTGCGCTGGTTCTTCGGTTTCAGCCCCGTGAGCTTGCTGTGTTTTATCCGCCCGGTCTCGGTGACGAATTGCGAGAGGAGTGGCATGTTCTGTTCCCAGCCAGCATGTTAGCTCTACCATTCCATCGTGTTGTCACTGAAATGAAAGAAGGGATGGGCAACGCACCTTGTAATGCCTCCTCGGGTCTTCCCCAATCATCTCAAACACATCCCTCTGCGGCCGTCTCTTCAGCTCTGCCCACTTCTGCCCTTCCCTCGGTCCTAGATCATGCACACTGTACACATCACCGCTCACCCACCTCCGATGTTGCTGCCGTTCCACCTGCTGGACCGCCTCGTCCTGTGACATGCCTGACAGTGCACCACCGAGTGCAGTGCCCATGTTGAGTTGCTCAGGCTCGGCCGGTGTCTGCGCCTGCGCCTTTTGAAGGGAGTTTCGCATGCTCTTGAATATGCTTGACGACGATTGGTTGGGAGATCGCGATGGCGGTGGTTCTG
This sequence comes from Scolecobasidium constrictum UM 578, assembly GCA_000611715.1. NCBI lineage: Eukaryota > Fungi > Ascomycota > Dothideomycetes > Venturiales > Sympoventuriaceae > Scolecobasidium > Scolecobasidium constrictum. Next base: position 80,054 of record AZYM01000042.1, on the reverse strand, counting down.
TGAGAGTCGCTGTTGGTTTTGGTGGTGCTTGAGATGGGGTGGGAGCGCGTCCGGAGAGGAGGGAGTCGAGTTCGGCGAGGCGGTCTTGTCGTTGTGGTGTGATGGAGGTGAAGGTGCGGCGACATGATGCACATACGTGCGAGGCTTTGGGCACAGCCCTCAACAGCGACTTCATCGTGGTCAATGGCAATGGAGGATGCAGGTAGCACGAAAGGTCGAAGCCATCGATGTAGCTTGGCATATCAAAATTTCCCAATTCGGCATGGGCTATTCTCCGCAAATCACAAGCATCTGATGTCAACACCTCCGAATTCAAATGCACCGATGATATCTCCTCCTGGACGCGGTGTTGTATTATCTTTTATCTCTATCTCCCTTCTGTACGCGCATTTCTCACACACACCGTCCAATGTAGCGTTGCTCTTCTATTCTCTCGCCTCGAACCGCCGACCTAATGTCCCCTTCCGTGCTGTCTCCGCGCATACTCAGTCGCATCCTGCGGAACGAACCGATACTGCATAGAGAGTGTCTGTACCGCCGCGCGCGCACCGTCCGGACTTCGCACTTCAAGCCGCGGAGTATAGCTCAATCACAACGACGAACACTCTTCGGCTGGATTTCACCCGTGCCTCGAGAAGCGATCCTCGCCACGGGGGAGAAAGCTTCACTCACGTACCTGAAGGACGCCTGTCTGCGTCTTGATAACCAAGTGCGACCTCCGCCGGCTGAAGACCTGGCAAAAGCATGGAATACGCTTGTCAAGGAGCGGGGTGCGAGGAAGGGACACTTCAATGATGGGGAGGCGCTTGCTGCGGCGAGAGTGTTTGAGCTGTTGAAGACGACGGATGAGGAGAGGCTGAGGGACATGATTGGTGATGAGTTTCTGTGGGCGGGTATGCGGTGTGTACCGCTGGGGAAGCATCTGAATAGCAGCGGTAGCCAGGGAGAAGGCCAGGCATTCTTGATGCTGAGTAGACTGCTGTTTGAGGAGATGCAGGCAAGGACGAGCGGCGAAGAAGCATCATCTCTCTTGAGAGGGCAAGAGATGGATTTCTGGCAACATCATGTCAGCGCTGTGGCGCAGTACGGTCGCTCGGAAGATGCAAGAGACCTCGTCGCCTCCTCTGCCCTACCTGCGCCAGCCTTGGAGAGCGTCTGGATATTCCTCCTGCAGACTCTGGCGAGACAAGGCGTAACAATTGAGGACTCGCAAGCACTGCCTGCGTTGATCCAGAAGCAATGCGACGTGCTGAGCGGCACCATGAAACAAGCACTGTCCACATATTATGCCAGCTCGGGAAACATGGACCTCGCGCGTCAATACGCCAGCATCGAGCCCGGCGAGGTCGGTCAACTCGACGTCAACTACATCAATGACCTCCTCACAGCCTGTCGCAAACACAACGACCTCGCCTGGGGCCGCGACATCATCAAAGCCATCACTAGCAATACAGAAGCGATGAAGACACAAAAGCCACTATGGAACACCATGTTCGCCTGGGCTCTCGCGACCGGCAAGTCCGTCGACGAGGTCAGCAGGATGATGGATGTCATGCGCAGGACGAACCCGGAACTGCTCCCCGACACGGCAGACATCAATGCGCTGATCGTCATCGCGAATGAGCGCAACGATCCGTATATGGCGGAACGACTTGTTGCGCTGGGCGAGAAGTGGGGCTGCAAGGCGGACGAGAACACATATCTTCTGCAGATGGACTATCGGCTTTCTGTTGGAGACGTGGAAGGCGCACGGACGGCTTTTGACCACGTCAAGAGCTTTCGCGATGGCAGCGAGGGTATCGATGCCGGAAGTCGCGTGAACAGACTCATCCAGGCCATGTGCGAGCGCAAAGCATATGCTTTCGAGACGATCATGGATACCGTCGACTTCCTCGGCGAGCGGGGCGCCAAATTCGCAGCCGGCACAGTGGCGGCTCTTTCAGTCCTACACCTGAACAGAGACGAGTACAACGACGTGGCAGACCTCCTCTCCACAAACATCAAAGACTTCTCCCTCGCCGAACGCGCCCAGATCCGTACCACCATCCTCGATCTCATGCTCGACACGTCCGCAACTCCCATCCCCCGCCTCTGGGACACCTACATGATCTTCCAGAACGTCTTCGAAGAAGCCCCGCGCGAGGAGCGAATGGCAATCATGCAAATTTTCTTCGACCGCGCCCGCCCGGACATGGCTATCCACGTCTTCAACCACATGCGCCGCCACCGGTCCCCCGCCGTGAATCCCTCCACAGAAACCTACGTGACGGCCCTGCTAGGCTGCGGCCGCTGCGCCGACGACGAGTCCCTCGCCGTCGTGAACAACGTGCTCAAACTCGACATTTCGATCGCGGAGACGACGCGTCTGCACAACGCGCGCATGATTGCGTGGTTCCTGACTGGGGACCCGGATAAGGCGCAGGGGGTGTGGGAGGATATCGTGCGCAGCGAGGAGGGGCCTAGTCGGAACAGTCTGTTGCTTGTGTTTCGGGTGTGTGAGCAGTCTGCTTTTGGGGAGGTGAGGGCGAGGGACGTGTGGGAGATGGTGAGGAGGATGGATGTGCCGCTTGATGGGGAGGTGGTGGCGAGTTATGTGGGGGCGTTGAGTGGGAATGGGTGTGAAGAGGAGGGGGAGAGGATAGTGGAGGCTTGTGCGCGGGGAGAGCTGGGGGCGGTGCAAGTGGATGAGATGATGTGAGTTGTCTCATTCTTCGGGCCGTTGCTGACACTGGGATGTTTCATGCTAATGTGTATCTAGACTGGCGAAGTTGTTCAATGGCGCGGTGAACACGACCAGACAGGCCAAGATTGAGGAGTGGATCGGGCAGCGGTATCCTGCCGCGTGGGCCAAGCTGAAGACCAAGGGCTTCCAGATGCGGTACAACAACACGAGAGTGCTGCCAATGGATGTGAGGATGGAGCCTTGAAAGAGATGCTAAGAGAGCTCTGAGGCCTTTTATGATGGTAGAGCATCGTCTGCTACCATCGGATGCTCAAGCCGGATGCTTCGCGACCGAGACGCCCGACTACGACGTCAAGCAAAACGCGGTAGGCTTGCATCACAACCTCACGCGAGCACGAACGTGCAGGCCTACATGTGGTCAGTGGAGACATCCGAACAATGTCCACGACGAAGTATTTGCTTCGACAGAGTCGAGGTGATGGGCAAGGCAGGAAAGCGAGATGCAGCCTCCGTCACACAACATCAGGCAGAGAGCATGTCGACTCACACGTGTCATTGTATATATGTACAGAGTTATAGGAGCAATTGCTGTGCATCGATCAACCAGCCAGCTTGCTGTTTGAGACCTCGCTGCTGTGGCCAGCCAATAGCTCAAAAGAAATCCAATAATTGTCTTACATAGAGCATGCTACCGGCTTGCATCTTCTAAAACACCTCATGAACGAGCTCATCCTATATATCGATCGTAATTGCCATGCCATCATCATTACATGCGGCCTGGGCGCGGAGTTACCCGAACGAGAGCTCTCCCGCAGCCAGCTCCGAGGCCGCCCTTCCCACATTCGCATGGTGCACACCTCAAGCTCGCATCCACGCATCACACACGCGCACCACCATGCGCCGGCAAGCAGCTTCACTATGGAGCCTTGCTTCACACTCACCACGACCCAGACTACGGATCATTGACGCCATCGGGCGACGACATGTGCGTATATACGCGACGCCGTCGAGTACGGCGCCTGCTGGAGATGAGGTCGATCTGAGCTCAGCTGTGGGAGGATCCTCGCCTGGTATGTACCATGACCTTGCTGTGACGTACTTGCACGATTGACTAGTTGTCGATTTATAGATGCGAAGTTTGAGGTGCTGGGCGCACCGTTCTCGCTGCTCTCTGTGCAGTTATCGCCGAGTCAAACGCTGTATACACGACGGGGCACACTTGTCGCCGTCTCCGGAAAGCCAGAGAACGTGCGATTCCTCTCCTCTCCTATTCACTGCTACATTGGATACTGACATGTAACAGGCCGTATCGACGCTATCCCTCCTCTCCCCGCTCACGCGCCTCCCTCTCGGCATCCCCTTCCTCTACCAAGCCGTCTCCTCCAGCACGCCCCTCACCGCCCTCATAGCCACCCGCACGCCCAACACCTCCATAACGACTATCCACCTCGACGGACGCCTGGACTGGATGATCGCGCAACGCAACGCCCTCGTCGCCTGGACGGGGCATAACCTGCGCGTCAAGCCTAAGATGAATTCCCGCTTGTCCCTGCAGCACTGGGGGAATACCTTTGTGTCTGGGCGCGGGCTTGTCGCGCTTGCGGGGAAGGGGCAGATCTATCAGGTCGCGGTCAGAGAGGGGGAGGAGTACGTCGTGCACCCCTCCCACGTCCTCGCGTACACGCAATCCGCGTCCCCACCATCGCCCTACCGCTTCCGCAGCTCGACGCTCAAGCTCGCTGTGCCCTCTCTCAGCGGGCTCCTCCCGGACACCAGATTCTTCAACGAGATGAAGAAAAGCCAGTTGTGGAATGTGCTTGCTGGTGCGCTGTTCAAGGTGCGGCAGTGGACGCGGAGGAATGTGTGGGGGGATCGGTTGTTCCTGACGTTCAGGGGGCCGACAACGGTGCTGATTCAGAGTCGGGCGGGACGGCTGAGGGATAGTCTGAGTAAGGAGGAGGTGGATGAGATTGCGGATGCGCCTGCGGGGCATGTGCAGAATGTGCTGCGGGTTAAGAGTCAGGACGCTTCTTCATCGTCGTCGTCAGCGGGAGGACATGGCACGGGTGCAAACGAGAAGGAGGTTCTGGGGGATCGCAAAGAGAGCGATGCTGCGAAAGTCGACAAGGTCGTGAACAGCAAGAAGGACGCGCCCAAGATTATTGAGGGAGAGGGCGTGGACTCGGGACCGGGCAATTTTGATCCTGAACCTGCGGAGATCAAGGAGAGGAAACCAGCGGCTGTGAGTTGGGCTACTGTGTCGAGAGGTGGGAAGGTTGATTGGAAGGAGGGCGATAAGAAGCCGTGATTGTGAGGCTCGTATGGCTACTGTGTAACAATAGTGTATAGACGACCTAAAAGCTCTTCTGTCTGTCAGGTGCACGCTGTGCATACCCGTCCGAATCTACATGCCATGATTTCTCTGCTGGATGCTGGCCATATTGGAAAACTGGTCTAGTACCATCTCGTGGTACCTTCAGCTCGGACGACAACTTTCCACTTTTTCCACGGCTTTTAAAGAGTGGAGCTCTTACTTCGTTGCGCTGTGTCCACACAACACAAAGAGTAGCATCATGACTCCACCAATACAACTGGCATCACGCTCGAGGCACAAAATCGAAGTTCGATTTCCAAGTCATTACGATGGATTACGAAGCTCTCTCCGTCCTTCTTGGAACACTCTTCCCCATCTTGATCGTAACTTCGATTCTCGCCATCCGAGAAACTCTCCAAGCGGCTGCACAGAGACGGCGTGATAGGAGATTGCGCCAGCGTCTTGAGCGCAATCTTTAGGAAGGAAGATCTTGATCAGGTAGAAACGTAGTCGGGGTGGTCGCGCTCGCAAGAGGAAGGAGCGCTACGTCGGGTGGTCGTGCCTTCCATCGCGCAGGCTCACGAACATCAGACCTGCCCGCTTCGAATTGTCCAAGGTTGACCACTTCAATCACCACATCACAGAGACACATCAACACCATCGATCACTTTGCATATCCGCCCACAGCTCGAAGAAGAACCTTGCCGCGGCAACACCATCACCATGGCCTGTCCAGTCTGCCCAAAGCCAGCCCGCCAGTTCCCCGTCATGTGGGCTGTCGCATCCCTGGTTTTCCTGACCCTTGTCGTCAGCACCGTCATCACGTACCATGTCCTGCTGATACCATCCTACGACATCTTCAAGTACGCACTCCAAAGGTTCTATGCCACGGCCCTCGAAGCGACGAATGGAAAAAACTACTTCATCTCTTTCGGACTGTGCTGTGGGGTGTGGGCCTTGGTAGCCAGCGAGTGGCAGCACATCATGGAGTTCCTCGAGATGACGCCTGGGAAGAATGAGAAGGTGGCGTCTCTACCTCAAGCGGGACCGCGTACAGCGTCCAGAGCGCAGATGGGAGGGAATGGCACAGTGTCTGAAGCGGCCATCAAAGACTTGGAGCGGCGCGTCAAGTACCTGGAAGCGATCAGCATTCGCAAGGCGCCGCGATCATGGACGTGATGCTCCGCCAGCAATGTAGCCTCACGTTGTACCTGCTGCGAAACCAACGGGAAATGGAACACTGAAGGAGAGGCTGAATCAAACGCCATCGGCCCACCTCATTCACAAGCATGCAATGCATCCACTGGGATTATAGTGGGATTCAAAAACACGAACACATCGACTTTTGGGGCCGACATGGCACAAGATGAGTATGCAGATTCTAATGTACTTGATATCGACACCAAGAGATATGTTGGGTGCGCTCGCCAAAATATCATCTTGAAAGGGATCCACTGCACCTTCCCCCAATCAAGTCAAAAGGCCTCCATCTTCTCTTCGTCCTCATGTTTTGACTCCTTTCGCCGGACAGAACAACACCGTTTTCATCACATTGCTCAGCAACAAGCATCCCGATCTGAGCATACGAGCATTCAGCAACCAGCAACATCATCACGAACGCGAGAAACATGACGCGCCATGAACCTCCAGTGGGACGCCTCCCTGATGTCAGCGAATTCGCCTTCCACTGCTACGCCATCGCTCTCATCATCCCGATTCTCATCACGGTGCCCACCATCCTCGCCTCTGTCCTCCCAGACATCTTCTCTGTCGGAAACGACATCCTGCGCTACTCCATGGAGCGAATCTGGCGCACAGTGAGCACATTCTACACGAGGGAACTGAACTTATGTGTGGCGGCTGTGCTGGTTTGCGCCTGGGCCTGGATCTTGTCGCACCGGATCACACGGGAGCTCTTCCGCTCTCTAGCTGCATTGAATGGGAAGAAGTCTGATGATCGGAAGAAGGAGGTGAAGGCGCATCCGGGTCGGGCAGAGTTCGAGGCAATGAAGGCGAACGTCGAGTCGATCAAGGAGGATCTAGAGATTCTATTGGTCACTCTCGAAGGGCGAACGGGTCAGCTCGAGAAGGAGGTCTTCGGTGATCGTGACATGTGACGGGATCGCAAAAGGGGCCTTTGGCCGATGCGATCGTTGTGTTGGGGAAGAACATGTGGATATTCCCAGTCATCAGTCCAGGGAGCATAGTCAGGAATTTGCAGATGCTGGGCCAAGGTTTAACGCGATCTTTTCGACCTCACCAGTGCGGAAGAAGTCTGCGCGGGTCACTTGTGTGCGATGAACATGGCGAGGTGATCCTCGCGTCGATTACAAATTATCAATTCTATTTGTGTATCCTCGCTTGCGCGTTCCCGGGGAATAATATGCTTTGGGCGTCTGTCCCAACGTCCCAATTCTCCATTCAACGCTATCCAACGCCAGAAATGCTCAGATCCCCGCACCATGTCAAGGAATCAGTATGTGTACAAGGAGCAAGCTAGAAGGTTAAAAGGAATGCTGGCACGACGGCTCCAAACATCGCCACCAAGGAATGTCCATCCCATTTCGATGAAGCCGCTGATGTAGCCTCCGCTGGCTGGCTGGAGGATCTGGAGGACACCGATGTCGCGTCCGATTGCGATGTCGCAGCCGCAGAATCGGTGACAGATTCATCAGAGAGGTCTGTGCTACTTGGCGCAGCCGACGTCTCAGACGCTTCGACCATATACGGGATCGTAACGCTATTCAGCATCAGACCACCCTCTCCCACAGAAACCGTGTAGCCATCAATCTCAGTAGCCGGGCCGCCAGCAGAAAGCGTCATGTCATCTGCGACAATGGCAGTGTGTCCATCTATTGTCTCGTATGCCACAGCATAATCGATACCTGCGGTAGGTGCGGTGGCTTGCACGATGGTCCGCGTGACGACCTGCTCATAGAAGCTGGAGAGCGGTAACGTGCTCTTCTGTCCGTGCATGCTGAAGCCGCCCTTGCCGAGGTATATTGTCGTTGTCGTACGAGGGGCCGTTGTCGGGCGCGGCGGTTTCGAGAAACCAAGTGCAGAGGCGATCCAGTCTGCAAGATCTGTGTTGCCTGCTTGTTGAGTCTTCGTGGCAGGTGTTGCGCTGTTCTGCTGTTTCGTCGGTTTCTGTCCGGCAGCCTTTGAACTCAACGGATCATGGTCCTGTGGTAAAGCGGATGGCTGTGCAGTAGTCGCAGCAGTGGCGCCTGGACTCGCGGAAGTGTGCAGCTCGTACCCGGGCGTCTTGATGGGATCCTTCGTTGTAGTTGGCTCGACGTACCTGGCTGTAATCAACTGCACAGGCGGATCATTAACACCAAACGGAGACAGCTTGCATGTCCGCCACTCTGGCTTCAACTCAGTCACAGTATTAGGTAACCAGACTGTAGGAAAGTACAAGTCATCGTAGATGGTGTTTCGATCGGGGCCAGACCAGTCGTACCCTTGCATCTGGAAGAACGCCGCGGAAGTGACGAAGCCATTGAGGTCGGCCAGGTTGAACGAGTACGCTGAACGCCCAAGATGCCATCCTCGTGCGGAAGAGAGCTGACCCGGTTCCACTGAGATGATTGTGCCCGACACGCCAGTGCCGATCTGGGTGTTGCATCCCCAGTCCCACGCACTGATGGAACGGAAGGAGAGGTAAGGAGTCGGCGACGTGAATGTCATGCCGAGCGTGACAACAGTAGTCGGACCATCCTTGTCATCGGTGACAGTCGTGCCATTCGTGCCGCATGAATTTGCACCAGTAGTTTTGACAGGCCAGTAGATCAGTTCAACATGATCGGCCATGATCATGCAGTCTTGAGTCGCCGAGCAAACACTGGTACAGCTGGGCATAGGAGGCCGAGAAGTGATGTAAAACGGCACAGCGAACTGCGATGCCCATTTATCCAACGCAGATGTCTCGGTACTCCAAGACTCCAGTACCGCTTTGCAATCGGATGACTGGATCATGCAACTTGGCTTCGGCGGCAGCGTGTACGATGGCGTGATTGTGTAGTCCGTCCAAGTCGTCTTGCTTTCGTAGACGGATGTTGACGTTGGTGTTGTTCCACGGACATGTGTGATCCCATCGCAATCAGTCGTCCACACTTCCCATAGCGACGATGTCAACGTCCACGTTGATGTGTAGGCCGGCACCACGGGCCATGTTGAACTGGCTTCCTCAAAAGAAGAGCTCGACGCCCAGTACCACGATTGCGATGCGGACTGGCAAGCCAAGGCATACGGGACTCCAGTTCCATTGGCCTTCAGGTTGATGCTAGCACCGAAGGTTGATGATGCATTGTAGCGCCATGTGTATGTGGGTACAACTTCTGAGGTTGAATTAGAGACTGTCACACCTGGAATCGTAAGCATTTAGACTTGCAAGCCTTCCCCATAAACGTACCTTGTACAGACTCGGTGACCAGGATCAGAAAAGGAAGGAAACGACAGCATGAGAACATTCTTCGATAGGACGCGATCCTACCTGACGTCGGCACTTTCGGATAACATGAAGCATAAAACAATACCAAGTCACGATGCCTCAATGCTTGGTCTCCACGTTGATGAAGATGTAGACTGGGGCAAGGAGAAGGATGAAAACTTCAAAATCGACGACGGTCAACGTCAACGGCGCCCCCGGGTGGATCCATTAACGTACCCTATCGTAAAGGGACGTGCTCTTCCATGTCCTCGCTCTTCCTAGCGCAAGTACGCGCAGCATGTCACATGTGTCTAGATGCGACTGCACATCGATTCGCCATGCGATCTGTTCTCCGCTAACGAACCACTCGACGCGCAGGATTCCAATAGTCGGGATGCACAAAATACTGGATTGGCAAGTGTTGAGCCCCCTGTCACATCGTATTTATGCTGGTAGCGTGTTTCGCCAGCGAATTGTACGTCATGCGATCCATTTATAACTTCGACTCGTGCCACAAGGTCCCGAGATACCGAGAAGCTATGCCATTCCGAGACCTTGTATCTTGACCGATGGGGTTAGACATATCAAACCGGCCCGACGCCGACCAAGTCGGTTATTCTCGAGATCACGCTGAAATATGCTCGAATGCGTTGCCAAAAAGTGCTCTTGTCCAGCGATGCTTGTGACGATAGTCGAATGGGTTTAACAGTATTGCAAGCGCTCTGATATTTCCTTTGTCAGTCCCGCTTACATCTACAATTTCTCAGGACCGCGTACAAGTCCTTTGAATCAGCAATCGAGCGTGGAAGCCATTCGACAGGGCGTTGTATCTGCTACTGTCTCCAAAACATCAAGTTCAAACCGAAAGGCAGTATGAAGGCTGGTCCCCAATTTGCAAACGTACCCTTGTCGCTCTCAGAGACCGATCTAGCACGTATGTTGGTGACGATGGACAATCGGGCAGGCTTGAACTGAGGATGGAAGGGCAGCAGTTGCCACGCCATGTTTGCTGCAGATTGGAGACAACGGGGTCGATGTTGGAGACTGGGATTGTTCGAGTCGTTCTCCAGCGGAAAGCAGCCAGTAGAAAAGTCACGTGCGGTCGGAGCCGCACATACCAGAGGTACGGTTAAAATACTAGGGTTTGTCTTTATCCTTGCGTTCTGACCGGTGGCTCTCCTTCGTCTCATCAACCACCTATAATTGTCAAATTCAGGTGCGATCACTGGCGAGACAGATATTTACCGTTAGTAGACTCACGATGTAGGCGACCAACGCGGTCATGCCCTCCGACACCTCTTCCGATTTTGTAAATCCCATTTTCCAGTATGAACCTCTACCCGAGGACCACATCCGCCTCCTCTTCATCGATGGATCAGACAAACTTGCCGATCCTCTCGACTGCGAGCTTCTGCCAATAAGTCTGGCAGATCTTCGCGAGCAAGAGGTCGACTTCACGGCCATCTCCTACTTTTGGGGCCTTGTGCAGCCTTCGTGTTTAAGACCTCTTTACATTGGCACCAAGATCATCGGAATTGGACCGAATCTGCACGATGCGCTACTGCACTGTCGGATCAGGGACAAACCTGCCATCGTGTGGGCAGATGGTGTGTGCATTAATCAGCTAGATGTAAGGCTATAACATCATACGTCAGCAGTCTACTCATGACTTGAGTGTAGCCAAATGAACGAAGTCGACAAGTCGCTTTGATGCGGACAATCTACTCGACTGCACGGAGGACTATCTGCTACATTGGTTCCGGCGGTGTGTCTCACACCAGCATCTCAGCATGGAACTTTCTGCAGCGCGACAGCGAGTGGGTCCGATTGCACAGCCCGGAAGTGCATCATCAGCTGGAGGACCGAATAGACTTTCGAGGCGACTTGGACGATGTAGAGGATGACATTCTGGAGAGATCTTGGTTCAGGCGAGCCTGGGTACTACAGGAAGTCGTGGTGTCGAATTGGCTGATACTGCAGAGCGGTACTCGATGGGTCCCCTGGGATGACTTCTGCAAGACCGTCCTCCTCTCACCAAGAGTGCACGATCGCTACGGACTGAGTCTGTCAAAGCGAGACCTCTACAGCTATGTTCGCAATCAGTTCGTTTGCCGCTGCATGTTCCAGGAATCAATGGGCAACAAAGCCTCGCTACCATCGTGGTACAAGTCCATCAAGTCAGAAATGGAGGGCGAAGCCTCAGCTCTAGACGTGCTGGCATATTCGCGACGACTCAATGTGACCGATCAGCGCGACAAGATCTATGCCTTGCTGGGCATCAATCCTGATCTGGCGTTTTCGGACTTTCCGGTCGATTACACCATGGAGTATGAAGACATCTATCTGGCTTTTGCTAGATACTACATCTCATCTCTGGGGAACTTCGATATTCTCAACCACGTTGATAGCCATAATGTGTTGCGCTATCATTCATGGGTGCCTAATTGGATGCAGCTGCCTTTGGTCTCTCGAACAATCTCAAGCATCCTGCCGGCGGAGACAGCTGAGCAACAAGCATTGAGGAAGGCGCACACACTGGCGTCGCAAAGCTGGGACGAAGTCTTGATGCATCGCTTCTCCTGTCAAGGCGAGGTGATAGGCACGATCAAGTGGAAAAGCATGAGCATCCAACTCAATGGCGCAGTTGAAGAGATCTTCGAAAAGCTGAAAGACAAGTATTCCGCTGACGAACCCGAGCTGAACATGCGGATTCTCAGCAAGTGGGAAATGTTTGGGTATGGTACCGCTGACTTGAGCCCCGTCCCACAGGAGAGCCGGGCGTTTCTGCTCACGAGCTCGAGAGAGCACGTACTGCGAGATCTGCCGGAGTGGGCGACTTGGCCTCACTACCAGGCATACCGGCGAACGGAGCTCATGTTCTCCGAGATGAAAGCGAAGGAGGAACTCAAGAAAGCGTGGCGAGCATCTAAGAAGGCAGAGCAGCAGTCTTCGCTAGACGATCCTATCATCACTGAAGCAGAGGTTAATGTCGACAACGCTGCGGAGGAAGAGACGGAGGAAGCGAAAGACATGGCTGATCAGATTCTCGACGAGGTATCGTCGGATGAGGATGAAGATGACAGAATCAACGATACGAGCTACAGCGCCACCCTCGACTACATTAGGTCAAAGTTCGAGGTCGTGCCGGATGAGAGCTTACGCAAGCCCACAGAAGAACTTGGCATTCTGGAACAACACTTGCTCCTCCGATCACGAAAGACAGTCGAGTTCTCCAGCGATGACGGCAGTAAATCCGTGGACGTGATCATAGACCGATCGTCAATTGTGGACCAACGCTGCTTCGCCAAGTTTACCACAGAAGGAGACGGCGACGAGATCAATGTGGCTTTGGTGCCGCAGGCTGCTGATGAAGGTGACTTGGTCATTGCTATCCATGGTGCGCGATTGCCCTTCATCGTGCGCGAGATTGTGGATGACCCGCAACTGCATGAAGAGGAGGCTGAAAGACTTCTCGAGAACAAAGCACCGAGACGGCACTTTCAATTCATCGGAGAGTGTCTATTCAATGACTTTGAGCTTTATGATAGTGTGGCGGATGCTGCAGATGACATGCCGCAATACAGCACGACGTTCGTGTTCCACTGAGCGGTCCTGCAGGCTGTACGTAGATATATGGGATTGCAGAGCAAGCGCCACGTTGTCTTAAATTTCTGTGCTCAGATGTCAGACGAAAATCAAACCATTGATCAGAATTATGTAGGAGAAGAACGAATGGCACCAAAGTTCGACCAAATTTCCACCTCTGATGTCATGGTCGTCAATTTTGGGGAGCTCTTCGCGTGATCTCGTGTCGACGCGTTTCGCGACCCGACCCATTGCAATAATTCTCGTTGCCTTCGCGTGTATCAATCTGCACCATCTATTTTCTATTGCAGTTTTAATCAGCTGGCTTTTCAATCATTTAGGAATTTTCAAATCGTTCGGCCAGAAGGTTTTTGGAAAGAGCATACACTTGGGAGTTGGAGGCGCGATCCACCACCACTTGCGCGACTCTACGTACGAGCTTTACGCTTGAGCGCATACGAACCGTCGGGGTATTCACAATAATGGCGCGCGTCAAAGTCGAGATGAGCGATTACGAGCGCCAGCGACAAGAGCAAATCGCAAAGAACAAGGCCCTCTTCGCCAACCTCGCCCTCGACGCGCAGCAATCCGGTCTCGCGCCCTCCGCCATCAAGAAGAAAGCCGCAGCCTCCGCGCGTCCAAAACCGAAGCCCAAGCCTAAGGTGAAAGAGGAGATTGCGCCGCGCAGAACGTCATCGCGACTAAAGGGCATTGAGGCGGATAGTGAGAAGGCGAAGAGGAAAGCAGAGGAGGAGAGAGATCTGCTTGAGGCGGAGAATCGGGCGAAGAGGCAGAGAGTTAGTGGTGATCTGAAGGCGAGTGATATGTTCATCTCGGGGAAGGGATGGGATATGCACGGCAACTGGTTGTCTGCTGTCGGCCCAGCACGGCCGTACGAGCGGACTTTCGACGAGCAGGATATCAAAGAGACGACGAACAAGGAATTGCGAGAACTGCGGGAGCGCATGAGCAGTCTACAATTATGGGAAGACATCGAGCCCAACAGAATCAAGATAACACCTGAGAGGATATACAGCCTGACTTTTCACCCGATGACGGAAAAGGCTTTGGTATTCGCTGGAGACAAGCTGGGTAATTTGGGCATCTTTGATAGCGAGCAGTCAAAGGCAGGCATAAAACAAGAGGTGGATGAGGATGAGGATGAACTGAGCGAGGACAACTTCGATCCTGCCATCACGACTCTGAAACCACATACGCGCACGATCTCAGCATTCGCACACAGTCCAACAGAGGCCAATGCTCTCTACATGGCATCGTACGACTCGTCGATACGCAAGTTCGACCTCGCGAAGGGAGTTGCGGTGGAAGTGTATGCGCCCTCAGACAGCTCGATCGACGAACCAATTTCTGGCGTGCAGCTGAGTGCACAAGATCCAAATATCCTTCATTTCACGACATTGAACGGCACATTCGGTACTTCCGATATGCGAGATCCGTCCTCGACATCACTGTATCAGCTGTCAGAGAAGAAGATTGGCGGCTTCTCGCTGAACCCAGCACATCCTCACTATGTGGCCACTGCATCATTAGACCGCTACTTGAAGCTTTGGGACCTCCGAAAGATCTCAGGAAAGGGCGAGTGGCGATTACCAGCGCTAGTAGGCGAGCACGAGAGCAGATTGAGCGTCAGTCATGCTGCGTTCAATTATGCAGGGCAAGTCGCCACAGCCAGCTACGATGATACAGTGAAGATTCATGATTTCTCTGCTTGTGGTGGATGGAGTGCTGGGCATACTTTGGGCGATGAGGCAATGAAGCCTGCAACGATCGTGCCGCATAACAACCAGACAGGCAGATGGGTCACCATGTGAGTTTCATTCGTCATTCCTGGACACAGAATGCTGACGAGTATAGTCTTCGAGCTCAATGGCAGCTACAGCCGCAGGATGGCATTCAGCGCTTTTGCATAGGCAACATGAACCGCTTTGTTGACATCTATACCTCGAAGGGCGAACAGCTCGCGCAGCTGGGAGGAGATGGAATTACTGCCGTGCCGGCCGTGGCTCAGTTTCATCCAAGTAATGATTGGGTCGCTGCTGGTACGGCGAGTGGAAAGTTGTGCTTTTGGCAGTAACATGACCACATGAACCGCAAAAGCGTCTACCGAACATGTCATCATTCTACCCCAAAATGTGGCACTGGAGCTTGACTTTCGATTGCGCAATGTCACGTGGTACACTCGACAGCAGCTTGACAGCGATCGACGATAACTTCAGCGAGCTGTCTACAATCTAAATGCAATCTGTGTCCATGGATTCTTGGTTTACAAATAGGTTTGCTCTCGATCAATGTTGTAGAGGTATCAGGTGATGCGGCTCAAATCACCTGATGTTAAGAGCGCTCATTGTGCGTCGCTTATAGCAAGTCATCGATACCAAGATTTTCGTGGAAGGTCCTGAGCCAATTATGCAACTTTCTTTACGCGCAGCAATCGACCCATGGGCTAGGGTAATGCTCTAATAGTGTCTGCCGTCCAACGCGTGATGAGGCGGGCCGACCCTGAAGCTTCGACCCCAGAAAAGCGGGCGTCTTCGATCGACATACACACGGCCCAGAAGAACTGGTTGGTTTCAGTGTCATCCTAAGCGGTTGAACGAACAAAAGAGCGTGGAGGCAACGAGGCATCGGTGTATGTCGTCGAAACAGAAATGTGTCGCAAAACGAGGCATGAAGTCTGGAGATGATCCCCGGGCGAGTTTATCACAAATTATGCAGCCATTCTGCGTGGCGCCTGCAGTTTATCCCATGGATCACCAATCGCAGCGGGTATCGCATCCACTTCCTCAAGCCACCTTTCGCCTGTCGCGTTGCTGAGTTCTGGCATTCACAGGTCTGTCGCGCCATAAAGACCCTCGCGTTATGCGCCTGTTGGCCGCGTCTACGGCTCGCCAGGTTAGGATGCCGTGGCGTAATCGCAAGCATGGGGTCAGCTGCTTTGCCATAGTCTCAAGCCATCGGTAGCAGATTGCAGGTGCCCTAGAACGTTCTTGAATGCATTTGGGCGCCGATCGTGCTTCTTGTGGGCCGGCGCGGGCGAAATCGCTCGTGGCAATGTGCTTGCATGAGTATGATCAATCCCAGCTGAATGGCCCTTGCAGACCAGGACGGCCTCAGTCTGATATATTTGTATCCGGTGATGCCCCTCGCCCTCGCCTCAGCTCGACCCCATACTTTCCTGCCCAGGTTCTGCTCATCTTCAATTGCCGTATGATGCTTGAAAGGCTCGCTGCAGAGATTGCAGCTTCGCTCGACGAGAAGCGGCAAGTGTACGATTGGGCAGATTGGGCCGGCCTTGTTTCGAAGACGATCTTCATCCTCTCCTTGCTCTACACCTATCTTTTTTGGCTCAATCCTAACGATCCAAATCATATCTACCAGACTCGAGAGCTCCAGCTGGACCCGACCAACGAGGACATTCGCATACTGATTTTGGAACCTGGAGAGTGGGAGGACCCAATACGATGCAGGCTCGAGAAGATTGGGCTAGGGTCTGATCCGCAATTTGTCGCACTGTCCTATGCATGGGTCGAGAAATATCCACACACAAAAGAGAAGGAGAGGAAGACTATCGCAGACTATGTGGAGTACGCATACTGCTGTATCGTGTCGTGGCTGGAGCGACATCGCCACAAAAAGGTTCTGCAGCGTGTGCGCATGATCTTCGGGGACATGCGCAAGCAGATCATTTATGTCAATGGTCGAAAACACGAGGTCGGCATCAATCTGGAACTGGCCTTGCGTCACCTTCGCATTGATCGAGACCGATTGGCGATGATGGGTAGAGGCGAGCTCAAGCAGAAGGAGGACCATGGTATGGGCAAGGGGGATCTTGCGCTGTGGGCGGATGCTGTATGCATCAACCAAGATGATGTCGAGGACCGGAACCGACAAGTGAGCTCCATGCGAGAAGTTTATAAGAAGGCTCAAAAGGTCGAAATATGGCTTGGCGCTGAGCGAGACTTTCAGCTCGACGAATCGACCGACAAAGTCGTGAATGAGTCACGGGAACTGTCCATGATTGCTAGAAATCCGAGAAATGGCTACGACATCATCTGGGAGCCGGCCGATGTCGATGACACTGGATATGGCGATGCGCAAGAAATTCCCGACCCGCAAAGCCCCGTCGGCGAGAGCGACGATGACGCACGGGTCAAGAAAACTATTAAAACCTGGGAGACCTTTCATAACCGACCAAAGCTGCTACGAGCTGAGGTTGAACCTGATTACACTCTCGAATTCTTTTGCATGCTCCACCTGCTTCAGAAGACCGCATTCCAGGACTGTGAGATAGGACACCACAGGCCGCTTGACGAACGCATACCTTTCTTGAAGCAGGCCTCTGCTCGCGCTCACGTACTTGAAGTCTTTCGCGAGGTCATGGACCGGCTGTGGTGGAACCGACTGTGGGTTGTGCAAGAAACGGTCATTGCTAAAAAGGTGGACGTTAGGTATGGTCGCTTTGTCATTCCGTGGGACAACCTGGTACTTGCAGCCAAAAATCTCAAAAAGCATCGGCACAAGCACTGCTGCGTTGCAGGGTTCGAAGTGCTTCCCAGCGAGGACGTGGATGTTCTGACTAGGTTCGCCGACACAGTACTTGGCTTGGACATATGGCGCAAAGGTTGGACGACGGATGCTAGGAAGGACAAAGTGGACATTCGACTGTTGCGTCTCCTGTGGCAATTTCGAGATCGCCAGACCTCCGAAGCACGGGACAAAGTCTATGCACTACTTCCTCTAGTCACCGATTGGGGTCGTGCTGAGAAACATAACGTGGTGCATCCCAAGTACGATTGGCCAGTAGCTGGTGTCTATGCGAATGTGGTACGGAACTTGTTATTCGTTGAAGGCTCACTACTCGTGCTCGCTGGCAATGCGCGGAAAACCGAAAAGCTGTCGGACTTACCGTCGTGGGCACCTGACTGGTCGCAACCGCCTGAACCGGGAGAAATTGCTCGGTTGGCAAGAATGACTTTGTACCGTGCTTCCGGCGATGAGAAAATGGAGTTCCGAATCCTAGGTTCTAATGAGTTCCTGGAGCTCAAAGGTATCCGGCACAGCGTTGTCAAAGAGATTGCGGAGGACATGGTACCCGAGCACGACGCTGCTAGCTATGCTAAGACTCAGCGCACTTTCCAGACATGGGAACGCCTCGCCCTCCTAGACGACCCAGAGAAAGCCAAAGAGCAGTATCAAGGTCTAGCTTATTCCCGACAGACCGCTTATTACAAGACTATGTGCATGGACACAGTCCTGGCTCCCAAGGCAGAGGATGCCAGCAAGGCTGAAGTGAACAAACTAGAATTTCTGCTTGCTGAAGACACTTTTGGTGACGGGATGCGCAAATGGGAAGAATATTCTGCAAAACATTACACTCTGCCGCCAAAAGGATCCAATACAGGTGCCAAACGAGCTCCTCCGGATCCTATTTTCGTCGGGTTCAAGCAGCGATCTTCGAAACTCGCCAATGCTGTCGACAGAGTCATGGCGCTACGTGAGACTGCACATCACGACTCATCACATCCGGGCTTGAAGCGTCAGGATACACCTCAGAATTATTTGGCAACTCAAATCAACGAAACTGTTGAGTCCGCAACTGTGTCTCGTCGCTTTTTCATCACAGACGACGGCCATATGGGACTTGCGCCTGCGGAAACCCAGGTGGGCGACCACGTCTTCGTCCTTTTTGGCGGACAGGTACCTTTTATGCTTCGCAAGGCTGGGAGACGCACGATTCCGAGGCATTCATCCGTTCTTGATGGGCAATATCGGTCCGAGCGGCCTCAGGCGACTGAGGCTGAAGGTCAGGCTGGGGCGCAGACGAATGTTCGACCGCAGACTCCACCGCAGCGAATGCGCCCCTTCGATCTCTTGACTCCTCAGAAAAAGTACCGGCATCGTAATAGTGGATGCGGCCAGACTGAATGCTATAGACTGATTGGGGACTGCTATGTTCAAGGCCTGATGAGAGGAGAAGCATTGGCTGACAGCCAGAAAGCCCGACGCTATGTATATCTTGTTTAGACGCGATCTGATGGACATTTTTGCTCTATTCAAGGCTACTGCGATATGCAAACACTGTTGGCACCCTGTTTCATGATCTGGACTAATTGTTGCAGCTCTTGTGAGGCAGAATAGCGGGGTTGGGGCACAGCGCATCAGCTGGCGTTTACATCATGCTTGCGAGCAGGGCGCAGAGGCGAATCAGTCGGCTTCAATCCTGGTGGCGTAGGTCTTCGCTCAGATTTAATTCGATGGTGGTGTGCAAAGTGCATCTACATCTCGGTGACGCCTTTTCTTTCGCACAGATATTTAATCATGCCTCCTGCGCTGTTCGTTTTTGCCCATCAGCTCACAGCAACAAGACTTCTGTCCTTCTTCGGAGATCTTTGCGAGAGCCTCCAGGCCATGCATTGGCAATTCGATGTCAGTTCCTTTCTGGTCCTTCTCGGTGAGGAGGAAGAATCCAATTTCCGGCTGATCCGTCGTCGAGGATTTGACATCTTCGCGACAGCTCCTGTTGCGGGCTTCCAATCATACCTTTGGTCCGAAAGCAAGGTACTCGAGGCACACGGTCCAGAATACATCAGTCCATATGGCGGCAAGGTTGCACCACTTCGGAATATGCGCATCAAACGCATGCTTTCGCTGAATGGCATGCTCCAGGATGGCGCAGTCACAACATACCGAATCAGCAATCACAAGCGGAGCAGCTCATTCGCGCAAAATGTGGCAAATTCTGGCTTGAGCATATTCATGGCAATTTTTACCTGGATCAGTTATGCTACATTGTTGTTTCTGGCGTGCACACTTTCCTCGATCACATGGATTGGGATCATGAATTTAGCAGCACTTGTCGGCTGGTCTTTAGTGCTGCGCATGATAGACAGATTTGTGTTTGTGCCAGGAGACCACAAGCCATCCCATGCGGATCGACCGGATGCTGTCGTGTTCATGGGTCGACGTCATTCTGCTTTGATTTTGGAGGGCAGCAGAGCTGACATAGCCCGCTGGACTGGATCGGGCTTGCGACTTCGAGGCAGCTGCCTAGCGACGCTACTTCACTACGTCTCTCGGTTTGGGACTGTCGTATTCCTGATTATGGTGTTTTGCACTGTCCCGAACGGCAGCACACAAGATCAGATCCTGTTCATTGCATGCAACGTACTCGGCCAGGTCAATACATGGGCTGGTCAACGGCTGCATGCAAAACAGACCTTCAGGAAACTGGATCTGGTAGAGCAATACTTGGCTCCATCAAGAACGCATGTCTACGCTTCTCTGATCAAGCGATTTGGGAACGGTAGATGGGTCGAAACTGCGAGTCTCGTGCCTGATACAAAACCTTGGGATTTGTGGCGTGAACAAATTGGCACATCGCACATGGATCCGAAGCAGCTCTGGGAGAAATGCGAGGCAGATCACGCTTCCCCAGAAAAGCATGCGGCAAACTCGGCGGCTCCATTGCGGTCTAGTCCATTGCGCATGCAAAAGTAAAATTCCTTATCTCCTTTGTCTCCTTCTGACCGTAGATTATAGATTGCGTGGCTTTGGTTGATCGTTACTTTCCACTCAAGCTGGGTGTCATTCACGGGTTCACGAAGCACATTACGTTGACGCCAAAGTCATGTCGCCAGTGCCAGCACAGCAACATGATGCGGTGGGCTAGACTCATAATATACGTCTTCTCACTGATAGCAATGCAATTGTTGACGCTCCGCATCTGTTCCAGTCTGCCTACTCCACCAGGTGGAATGAGCACACTAGAACAACGACGACCATTGCTCACATGGACAAATTTTAAAGTATGGTGCACGAGGATGATGTGAGCAGGTCGTCAACATTTCAGCTTTGAGCCTTTGAGGCGCCAGAAGTGGTAGAAGACTGCAAGCTACTTGCGATCTTCTATCGTCTATGATTCTTTAACGAACAATCAGCTCCAGATTATTTCAAGATTTGGCCATCATCCCCACTTAGGAGGATTGCTACGACAGCCTCAACATCTGTACTTGCTTTAGATCTGAAGAACTCTAGGATGTTCGATCTTTCCGCATTCGCAGCTCCGCAAAGCCACCACTGGTCGATTTTTGAAACAAGGGCACACCAGTAAAGCAGCAGAAGTAGTGATAAAATGTCACGTTCTTGCAAAGCACTGATTGACTCAGTTGGAGCTTCTGTTATGAAGGAGAGAAATGCTCCAATGGCGTCTGTGGTCGGCGGCTTCCTTTCTAGCATCATCAGATACTGAAGCTGCTGTTCGTGCTGTTTCTCCATCGGTCGATACGTCCTTTGGGAGTACTCTGTGAGCGCTTGGATTGCGTCGCTAGGCACGTGGTATGCATTCTCGGCCAGCTGTGTCCGAGATCTGGCAAGCCAATCGTAATGCGCATCGACAAGCGAAGTCCACATGCCGCAACGCAGTCGTTCGACTACCACTGGGGTATTGAAGAGAACATGCTTATAGCGCAGTGCTACAAGCCAGTCTGCCGACCACGCTGCACCGTCCCGTACCAGAGGAAGACGGACGAACATGAAAGACAGAAGGGCATGCAGCTGGCTGGCAAAGTAGATTGCATCAACATCTTCGTTCTCCAAGTCGTGATCAAATCGTGCGGAGAACAGTCGCAGAGAATGTTGCCAATGCAATCGAGCCGTTGTAGCAAGTGTGCTTTGCTCCGGTTTCAGCACGGCCAGATGCGCGCTTGAGATGGCAAGCACGGCGTGCAGAAGGTATGGATAGCTAGTCACCAGCGTGGTCGCTGGTCGTTGCATCAAAACTTGAATCTTACGCGCCTTGAGCCATGACAGATCGCACGTTACGAAATGATTCAGGCTCTCCAAAGCATGTAGTCGAAGTGCTGGTCGGAAGTCGGCAAGTTCTGGATCAAGCTCTGCATCCTCGAGAGCTTTCAGCACTTGACCTTGGACACACGCGTTGATCAGCCATGCGTCTGACGTGGCGTCATCGGAGCGTTGGTTTGAAGTCGATGCCCGAATGTCTAACGGATAAATGCACGATTTCTTGGTCCTCAAGCAATAGTCGCACGAAGGTCTTCTCTCATCACACTGTTATGTTGTCCGATGCGTGCCATACGATCATGCCCAAGAACATAGTCTGACCTTGATATGCCGCCTGCGACACGAATTACACCCATTCCTGGATTTGAAATGGTATCGCCGTCGTCGTTGACCGTCCTCAGAGTAGACAGATTGGGATTGCTTGTTGCCCGGTAATTCAGGTCGTTCGGCAATCCACATGAAGTTTAAGCCCCTGTGACATCTGCGACAGCATCGACGGACATTCAGTATTCAATAACCCAATATTGATTGTAGTCAGGAAGAAAAGAAAGAGCTTAAGTTGTTATGGTGGGAGCCTACACGAGATCGCCAGTCTTTGGTGCATTGCCGAATCAGGAACGTATTTCAGCGGGGCCAAATATTCAGATCCCACTTCAAGTCGGTTCACCACCCGAGTAAATAGTTTGACTATCTGAAAAATTATCTAAGGGTATCTCTGATTCTGATCCAATTGTTGCTGATCCTTTGACGCCTTCCCGAGCAAGATTAGCATCCTATTAGACGCCAGATTTCCGTTGCGATGTGCTACGCAGCACTCGATGCCTCGACAGCAATTGCGAGATCACGAAGTGGCTGACATCTTCCTCTGCCCAGTACGACAAATGCGACGCGATGCCTGCGAGTAGTGAGAGATCGAAAGTGCCCCTGAAGATAGTCAGCGTTTGCGTTCACACGATGTCATCACAACTCACTCTTGTATGCTATAATCCACCCGGCCATTGCTGTTCAATGCCCTGACCTTGCGCTCCTCCTTTTTTAGCTTCCTTGCTTGTTCCTCCAATTCTCGCCTCTCGTCATCTTTCTCCAATGGCCCAGCACCTTTGTGTGTCTTCGCGAAGCCCGAATACAAAGTCTCAATTTCATCATCAAGCAAAGTGGGCGGATGCTGACCGTCCTCTCCATCTCTGACCTGCAAATCGCCACGTAACAGCTTCTCGGCATCGCTCGGTGCAATCGGACCACTTTGCGCGTTTGGCGGGAGCGAGCGATTCTGCTGCACCCTTGCTGCATCGTCCGCAGAAATTCCAAGACTACGATTAAGCAAGCTGCTCGCAATGCCACTGCTCAAGCTGCTCCAAAGCCCAGACACACTTTGCCCAACCCTCGCGCCGATACCTGCGACACCCTGTCCGGCGGGTCCGAAGATACCCTTCTTCGTGTATGGTAGCGGTTGGGGCTTCAAACTTGCCATGGCAGGAGAAATGAGAGGCTCCAGGCGATAGCTGATCGGGTCAGTAGGATGAAAGATGTTGTACAGGCGCTGGCATTTCGGAGACGAAGTCGTGCTATCGATATAGCTGGCCGTGCTAGAAATGGCCGGAGGGCTAAATGGATCATCCATGCTCACGTATGGCGTCTGAGCAGGCTTGAGATTTGGCGTTGCTCGCGCGGCAATGGTGCGCCCTTTCAGCATCTGGAAGAGCCCAACGGGTGATCCGAGGGCATAGAAGTCCTCGACTGGGAAGTCAAGCTGCAGGCCGTCATTCGTGTGATGCCGCTGCTTTTCCTTGCCACCGTAGGTGTGCCTGTTGTTGTTTCCCGCTAATCCATTGTCGACTTTCTGGTTGCAGAGAATATCAAACATGACTGCTGAACCTAACGAGTGACCCATCAGGCTGACCTTGCCATTGAACGTAGGGTTACGCTGCTTGAACAAGCGGAAGATGCGATTGCACTCATCAAGAACAATCCGAGTGATGTGACCTTTGTAGGCAGGCGATTGATAGAGCAAGATGTCGAGAGCGAGATCAGTTATTAAGCTGCGGAAGACGTTGTTGACGGTGATGTCGTCAACGCTTGGATACGATTCGTCGTCCTCATCATGCGCATCGCTGAGATCGTGTTCCTTGCGATTGTGCTTCAAGCTCTGCTTTGGGAAGTCAAGCAAGTGACGCCAGCAGATCGGCAAGACTTGTACTCTGCAGTTCTTGCTGAGCTTATCCACCTCAGCATTCAAGGCTTGCAAGTCGGGTGAGCCACCATACACAGACTTGAGCGTTTTCCGAAGGGTGTTGACATCGTGGACGAAATTGACGCTTTCGAAACGCAGCCCTAGCTGTTGTCCAATGCCATGTGTGACAAGGATCAGATGCTCAATATCACGACCCTGGTCATCTCCCTCCTCCTCGTTGTAGTCATTCTCGATTTCTTTCTCGTCACGCTTTCGCATCTCCTCTTCTTGGCTCTCGCGGCTCTCAAATGCTCCAGATTCAACCAGCGAGGACATCTGCCGCTCTAACGTAATGCGTCGATTCAGACTCGGTGACGTGGGCTCCTCTTCTGCCGGAAGATTTTGCTCGTGTTTCTCTAATGTTTTGTCCGAGGTGTCAAGCTTCGGCGAGGTTTCTGCTGATGTCTTGCCGTCCTTTGCTTCCTTTCTTGCCGCCTCTGTATAGCCTCGCACAACCTTTAGACCAGCGTAGTGCGCACCGCCTGCGAAGCGTTCATAGACTGTGCCTTTCATGCCCGACAAGAAGTCCTCTGTCACTATCCACGCTGTCGTCTCATCTTGATACGTGACTACTGAGTTCATGTGCGAGCCGAACAATCGGAACGTTCGTTGTACCGCCTCAGCTGTGATCGGATCTGTGGTTCCATCTTTTCCTTTGCTCTTCAAACTTTCGGTCGAACTCTTGGGAGTTAACGATGCAGTCTTCGAATCAAGTGCGAAGGAAGCAGGCCTTGATCTGGTCTTCGAGCTCATTGATGCTGAACGCTGATGTTGTGTTGTTTTCGGAAATCGCCATGGCTTTAGCTTGAGATAGCCCTCTTCTAGTTGTGTAGCAAGATTCTCGTCCAACGGCTTGAGGTTTGTACCGTCTGATGTGAACCAGGTGCCCCGTCGACAGTCATATACAGGGCCGAGCCAATATGCCGGTGCAAGCTCACGACGCTCGACATCGACATCAAAGAGGAAGTCCTCATTGACAGGCACCTTGACTGAATCGTCTGTTTCGGCTTCCGTGCGACGGAGCTTTGTATCGCGAGGGTCTTGTGCGGACATGCCGAGGTCGCCGGAGTCGTCGTCTATATCACATCTGCGTCAGCTAATGCGCCCTGATACACACAAGCACATGCAAGCTTACCTGCGCCTTTCGTTAATCTCTCTCGTGCTGCGGCGTCTCCTTCCTGGCTGAGCTTCTGGAACGCCTGCTCCACAGCTCTCGAATCACGGTCTGAGAACGGCACATATTTCTTTGGGGCAACTGCTGGCTTTCCTTCTTCTGCCTTAGGTTGTAGTGGCTTCCTCTTTGGCACATCTGTAGCATGAAACCATTTAACATTCAGAACTGGGCAATCTCGCGGATACTGCTTCAGTGATAGGCGATGGCGTCTGCTGATCAAATGATCACCTCCTCTTTGTGGCTCAAAAGCAGGCGAGTCTGCTTTCTTCTCGCTCGACTGCGGTGGCCTCGGCGTAGAGCCTCGAGAGCCCCATGGCGAATAGGATGCAAGATTGGATAAATAGCCAGCTTGTTTATTAGGCGGAGAAGACATGCTCCGACATTGGAACCGGCTTACGCCGGTGAATGCTATACGATATCGTCGCCAGATTTCCAAGCTCTTCGTGCCGTGCTGGCGTTTGGCGTGCAAAAAGGGACGAAGGTGGGATGCCAGGCTTATGAAGCGGTCCAACTTGACCGCAGCGAGCTCGAGCTGCTAAGTGCAAGAACGGCGAAGCAAACAGATCTAGCTCGTCAGAATTGAGATACCAAGATCAAAGCCTAAATCATAGTTCATGCTACTTGTGGTGGGGATGGAAAGTATGGCAATGTGAACATAGCAGGTGGCTTTGTGCCTTGCATGCCAGGGTCCCACTTTTCGTTCACGCGCCTGAGCATGACCTCACCCATCACTGATCGCGAGGTTCAGCAGCGAAACATCAAGCATGCGTTTTTTGACATTTCCATCATCCTCATACAGTCTCATCGAGGACATCAGACGCGTTAATAATAACGTGTCACCTAAATGTTAGCACAAATGCGGCATACTTGTGTTACTCGGTTGCCGTGGCCTGGTCGGAGGTATTACCGACCACGTTGATCCTCACAAATAGCAACGGAGGCGCACAATTTCTTGTACTTGACATTGTGGGAATCTAGCTCTCCAGACCTGTACAAAGCTGTTCTATGCAGCTTGCCACGGACAGGTACCCATCTATAGCAACAAGTCTTGGTACTAGCGCCACAGCGCTTCGCTCGGTCTACAAGAATAGGACCTGATCACGGAAGGCAAATCAGAAAGATGTTCGCTCGAAAGCAATTTTCTGAGATCCCCGTCTGCCAAATCCCTCAGAGGAATGCTCGATGGACACGACTATCCCAGAACCTCAGAGCAGTTGCCCTAACTTGCTCGCACAGGACGGAGTACTGGATTCTGGTGACGAAAATGAAGGCGTCGATTTGGCCAAGCTGGACCACGACGAGAAGATCGAATATCTCATCAAGTTCTTCAGCAGAGCCACCCTGAAAGAAGCTGAGGATATGATCGAGAATCCGCCTCCCGAACTCGCAGACATTGGCTTCAGCGTTAAAGATTCGCAAAACGTCTATCATACACTGGGTTCCGAAGCTAAAGCACTAAAGTTACATCGTCAGAAATCTCTCTGCGATCTATGCAGAGCTGTCTCTGTCGAAGCCCTGTGTTCGGAAGACGGCTACCAGCACGCAAAGGACTATGCCACTCTTGAAAACAGTAGCGAGACTTGCAAATTGTGTCACGAGCTGCTCTTCACTGCACAGTCTTACTGGGATTACGAAGACAGCGAACCGGTCACAGACACCCAGATCTCGCTACATGCCACAGGGAATCCCGCGACTGGAGGTCGCGGTTTCCCTTGTCTAGAGACATGGATACCAGAAAAACTTGACACGGCATTAAGGTGGACATATCTTCCACTGAACACAGAGATTGGTTGACAGAGCTTCAAGAACGCCAGCTCATAGACTGACAATTCGCAGGCGATCCGGCCTCGACTTACGGCATACCACCGATCCGACGTATTGAAGATTCCGGCTCCCCAGAAGCGGTTCGGCTGATCACTTACTGGCTTGGAGAATGCATGACAAAGCATTGTTGCCAGTCTTTCATCCAATCGCCCCAATCGCATCTCGGCCTCCAAGAGCGACCATCACGACTTATCAATGTAGCGAGTCCCTACGATTCTGGCGATGTATGGCTTGTCGAGACGACCACAATGGCACGTATGCCAGAATACCTGGCTTTATCGCACGTGTGGGGACCACACGGCATTCCGGATCACTCCAAACTTCTCATGTCGAATTTCCAGCAGTGGCAACAAAGCATTTCACTCCGCGAGCTCTCTGCGAACTTTCGCGATGCGATTCTCTTGACGCGGAAGCTCGGTTTCGGCTATATCTGGATTGATGCCTGGTAGATATTCTCGCCCAAAATGCGTGCTCAGGACTTCGACTAACCAGGTAAGCTGCATCGTACAGGACTCGGACGAGGACTGGGAGGCAGAATCTAGGCTCATGGGCAGCATTGACACGAACGCCATTATGACGATCTCCATAGATGACAGCAAAGATGCCGAAAAAGGCTGTTTTCGGGCCATTGACTTCGCGAAATCATTACCTCGGAAGATTGAGATCAAGGCAGTGTTGTCCGATGGCACCCCCAGCACGCTCATACTGCCGGAGGCTATCGATGCAAAGAAGGAAGGCGAGTTTCACAACGGCCCAAAAGCACTCATGCGTAGTCCACTCTCAACGCGAGCATGGGCATACCAGGAGCGAATTCTGTCGCCACGCATCATTCACTTCACTAAAGAGAACCTGATCTGGGAGTGCCGTAAGCATTTCCAAGGGCTATGGAACATGCTCTCTCGGCCGACGTGTAACAGTGCAATCCGTGATATCTCCGAGCAGGCTTTACTGAACCGTTGGTACTATGAAGAGGTCTTCGAGTATAGCAGACGCCAGCTCACAAGACGCACGGATAGGCTGCCTGCACTGTCTGGTCTGGCGCGGATATTCTCAGAACTTTTGCGAGCGCCATACGTGGCTGGCATTTGGATGGATCCAGAGAAGATCGGAGATGCGCTTTCGTGGAAACCAGTTTGTCCTTTCATGTTTGACTTCTGCGAGCCGTGGCGCGATCTGGCGGGGAACAACTGTCCGAGCTGGAGCTGGGCCTCCATGAAACATGGCAGTACGTATCGAGGTTACATGGCAAACGAAAGGACATGCAAAGGCGAGACAGGAGCGCTGGTCAGGCCGCTTTTGTCGGATTTTGGCTGCACTTATCCGATGGCTAAGCACGAGAAGAACCTCGTGTATCGTGCGGGCTGCAGCTATGACGACTGGGAGGGCATATTTGCGTATCCGATCGATCCATTCGGCCAGGTTCGAGATGCTTGGATTGAGATCACGGGCCATGTACGAGAAGCCCGCATCGATCAGGAGAACAGACCGTATCGTGGTGGGCGCACGCTGCGATCAGGAAGCGGAACCAAGCTCGGACATGCAGACATGAGCCTTGACTTGAGATTTGATGATACTTGGACTGGCGATGTTTTGTTGCTTTGCTTGTATGACATGGGAAGTTCGGTGTCTGCGTTGACGTTGATAAAGATTGGGGAGAACTGGGTTCGGATCGGACTTGCAACTTTAGACGAGGAGTCGAAGTTCGAAGAATGGCGACATGAGACTGTCATACTAATCTAGAGCGGATATGATGTTGTCTACAAGGCGATCGTGTGCTTTCATAATAGTAAAGATTCCCAATTGTCCTTCAGTGGGAGGTTGCGCACATTGACGCGAGCTGAGCAATGGCATATGCCATCGATGGTAACGATGACGCACTTCCTAGCTCGACATGAACACTTTGACTTGGAATCATACATTTGAGTCAGAACCAAGAAATAGAAGTGAATACGAGTGAGACTCGTTCGATGATTCAGAGCTTGTCATGCTATGGTTGATGGAGAGGGTTGTGGCCTGAGCACCGGCCGCGAAATTGTGCGTGCCTGAGGCGACAACCCCTCACCACACATCGAAAATTAGCAACCTCTAATCTAAGTCCTGACGTGAAGACTCAACCACCAACGACCATCGCACTTCATCCAAAATGTACGTCGACGACGCCTGCAGAGCTCGGAATCATTGTTTGCGCACAAAAAGAAATTTGGGGAATTGTCTTGAGCTGCGCAAATGATGGTTTCGTGCCGCACCTGACACGGTTCTCCGGAGACAACGAATGCTGACGACGACACTTCGATAGGGTCAATCTTCGCACACAGAAGCGCCTCGCCGCCTCAGGTCAGTACCGACGCAATCGCATAGCACAATCGTCGCACCGACGCTGGGAAAACCACCACATATCCTCACACGGCATGATGAAGAGAAGAGTGGCAAAGGACTAACTCGACACAACAGTCGTCGGCTGCGGCAAGCGCAAGATCTGGCTCGACCCAAGCGAGCAGAGCGAAATCGCGAACGCCAACTCCCGCCAGACCATCCGCAAGCTCGTCAAGGATGGCCTCATCATCCGCAAGCCCGTCACCATGCACTCGCGTGCCCGTGCCCGAGAACTGACCGCTGCACGACGGATCGGCGTACGATAAGCTCAATACATGACAATGTGGAATGGCAATGCTGACAAGTGAGGCAGAGACACCGAGGCTTCGGTAAGAGAAAGGGTTCCAAGGATGCCAGAATGCCAAGCCAGGTCCTCTGGATGCGCCGTCTGAGAGTCCTCCGCCGTCTCCTCGTCAAGTACCGTGCCAGCGGCAAGATCGACAAGCACCTTTACCACGAGCTGTACCACCTGTCCAAGGGTAACACCTTCAAGCACAAGCGTGCCCTCGTTGAGCACGTACGTCATGACTTCAGCACGGCCATTATTGTACATCTACTGACATTCGTGACAGATCCACAAGGCCAAGGCTGAGAAGGCGCGTGAGAAGGTTCTCAAGGACGAGATGGACGCCAAGCGTGCTAAGACCAAGGCTGCCCGGGAGAGGAGATTGGAGCGCAAGGAGGCCAAGAGGCAGGAGCTGGAGGGCGAGACTGAGACCGTCCAGGCATAAGTGCACATCTGACGATTGTTTTGTGGGCATAATGCATGGGAGGTCAAAAGGTCGGCTCATGTCTAGGGACGACTTGTGTGATGATGATAAACAACCGATATCCGGCGTAGCGAGAAACGGGTTCTCATGGCATGCGTGTGGTCTGGCTTATGGGGTCACTGCGCTTCCTTATTGCATGTACACATTGGACGAGAACGTCTGATGACTAGAAAATGCAAATAGACCTGCATTGGTCGTTGACTTCTCTGAACAGAGCTCTTCGTTCCGTAAGCTCAGCCCAACCCCGCCGCAGCTCGGATGAACAACTCCACTGCACATCATGAATAGAGGACTGCCTCGAAGCAAACACTTATTGCTGATCAAAGTGCTTCTCGATGTTCATATTTCATTGCTATTTTGAGCTCCATCGCTATATCTATGCTCATTGACGCAGAATGCATTGGTAATGTCGCCGCATCACTCGTTCTCGTGTTATCACCTCGCTCTAAAATGCCCAACAGAATACAAAACTTGTAGTCAAACAATCTGCGCGATAGATTCGTCTACGCAGTCAGCTTTTTGGTAGCCTTCACAGGCTTCCTTGGCTCAAGCAGTAATGAGCCTGATGGGCCCATCTTCTCATTGAAGCCAGCAGCCTTGGTGTACACCTTCTTGCCACGGACCCATGTCTCGCGCACGACACCCTTCATGGTCTTGCCCTCGTAAGGACTGCACTTGTTGCGGAAGAGCATGGTGCTTGGCTCGACCTATCATTCCATTAGTTGGTGTAAACAGCACATCGATGAACAGAACTTACTAGGAACTCGGCCTCGTCGTCAAAGACGGCAATATCGCCATCAAAGCCAACGCCGATGTCACCCTTCCTGTGCTCGAGACCAACTTGCTTGGCAGTGTTCTTGCAACACCACTTCACGACATCTTCGATCGTGATGCCGCGTTCTTGACCTTCAGTCCAGATGATGCTCAAGCCAAGACCCACGCTGCCAATTCCACCCCAGGCGCTGAAAAAGTTACCTTCATCAGCATGTCCATCATGTGCACCGCCGTGACACGATGGCAGAAGCTTGAGGTCTGGTGTGCAAGGCGAGTGATCTGAAACAACGGTCTTGATGACACTGTCGTCTTCTCGCTGGAGTTCGGCCCAAAGTCCGTCTTGATTCGACTGTTCTCGGATTGGAGGGCAGCATTTGTGTCGTGTATCGCCATGAGCAACACCCTCGGCTGCGAGTGATAGATAGTGAAAGCAGGTCTCGGTTGTGATCTTGACGCCGCGTGCTCGTGCTTCTCGTAGCGCGGGTATCGCTTGGATGGCAGATAGGTGGACAATGTGCAGCGGCAGGTTTGGTGCCTCGGCAGCCAACGCGATGACCTCGTCGATGGCATAAGTCTCGAAGGATGGCGGTCTTGAGTCCAGGAAGGTCTGGTAGTGATCTAGTGGACCTGATGGCACGAATGGAACATCAGATGTCTGCACCTCATCGCCTACTGAGGCCGTGATTGGTGGCACCATCTCAGCATGGAACATGACGGTAGTCGGCTCGTTGGCTAGCTCAGCAAAGACCTTTCGGATGTCTTCTGATGATACAGCAGGAAACTCGGGTACGCCGCTGTCGATCATGAAACCTTTGAAGCCACGGACACCTGCTCGCACCAACGGCTTGAGCTCAGCAGCATTGCCAGGAATGATACCGCCGTAGAAGCCGACATCGACCCAGCATTTGCCCTTGGCAGCTTCGATCTTCTCGTTCAGGTTGGCGACAGTCGTTGTCGGTGGGATGGCGTTGAGTGGCATGTCAACGACAGTGGTCACGCCACCGAAGGCAGCGGCACGTGTGCCAGTCCAGAAGCCTTCCCATTCTGTCCGACCAGGTTCATTGAGATGCACATGCGCGTCTACGAGACCTGGAATGAGAATATGAGGTGAATGGTCCGTGTATGGTGTTCCGGGCGGGAAGTCTGATGCTGGCAGCACGGAGTGAAATATCGATGTTACCTTGCCCGTAACTGTGGAGATCACAATCGTGGCTTCCGTGATACGACCAGAAATCACTGCTCGTGACGAAGCGAGAACTGTGATGCGTGGGACTGTGGTATGTATCGAAGAGGCGGGTGTCTGCAGCGGCGAACCCGTTGCGTGTGGTGCCATTGTGTCTCGACTCTGTTGTTTCGTGCTCTGTGGCTAGACTAGGCCAAAAGAACAGATTCGTGGAGGTTTTCGTTATGTTGATTCAAGCCACTTTGCGGGGTGCAATGTGTGGGAGACGAGGGATATTTCTATGCTCTGCCGGGTATGCAAGCAATTGATCTGGGCAATGCAGTGCGGGTGAGGTGCGTTATGTGGGTGATCGTTGACGGGGTAGATAAGCGAGGAGGGATAGATAAGCCTTGGTGTAGTACCCGTGTATTGAATGGCAATCACCACGAGTTTGTTCTGGATGTCAGAGAGAATTAATTAGAGCGAGGTTGTAGAACAGACGTGTCAATATGCTTTTAGAGATTCGAAAATCTGGGGTACAGCAGAAAGGAGCCTCCCTTATCTCTCATTATCTGCCGAATGCCATAGCACTGCACTGCCCATGGCACCCGGCTTTGGACCTTCCGCAGGTACCCTCCGCTTACTCGATGGAAACTACAGATCAGTCCTGGCGCCATGAATGGTGGTATCGCGCCGGTGTCGCTGGGTAGCAGCAGCAGGGAGCTTGGACGAGGCCATGGTCTAGCATGTGAGTGGATCGACCGAAGCTTACGATACAGCGCGCGACAGGGAGGTGGGTGTGTGGTTCCGGTCCTTGGTTGGGAAACGAGGCCGCAAACAGTTGGACGTTGATAAGGGCGAGGCCCGCTTCGGGGTGATAAAGGATCGCGCTAGGCTCAACTCGGCGGAAATAAGGGTCCCTTATCTTTCGCTTCTGGACCTCGCACTGTGCGCTTCGGCAGCAATTGTGATGCTGCTAAGATAGTCCTATCTGATATCGGAGACATAAAGGTCGATAGACTGCCGGAATAATGCATGCGATATTTCATCGACCAGTTCTCGAATTTTGCCAGCCGTCGGTGAAGTCTGTGTGCGCTCAGCCCTACGATAGAGCCAAAATTACTCGACAGGAACCTCAAGATCGCTTCGTCCGGCTCGGCCAATTGAGAGATCCTCGCTGCAAAGTACGTCAGCTCCAACAGCAACGACGGCCGTCTCCGAAGGATCCAAGATGAAAAGACAAGCTCAATCGAGGTAGTCTTGAATTGTTGGGGACTAGCAGGCCTGGACTATTGTTGGAGTGCGCTGCCGAGTTCTGCCGCCAGCGGGCAACGTATTTAAGCGCAGCGCAATCGCTTACTCGATAGCTCTCGTAGCTGTTACTCGATCAAAACTCGACAACCATAGGATTTCGCATGCGTAGTTCCGACTCAAGAGCGCTCGGTTCTGGAACACCAAACAGATGCTACTCGAATCGCATTATTATTGCGAGATCCACCCTGCGATACTGGACAATTTGGAGTTGACTCGGCCGAGATTGTGTGTCCATCTGAGTATCTCGTACCTTGATGGTGAGGTCGAGATTTCGATACCTCGACATCCTCAATCTTTGGTCGCAACGCTGGCTCCATCGCTGGGGAAACTAAAAGGCCCGCTACCCTCCGTTTGATTACTCGATCAAAACTCCATGATCCATCCGGAATGCTTCAAATAGATGCCGACCGTCGCGATGCAGAGCCTTGACATGTCGTATACAGGCCTGGTGCATTCAGCCTCTGGAACTATTCATCAACGCTAGGATCCTGGTCTGCTGCTGCGAAAACTCTGCTTTTCCTCGGCAGCAAGCTGGCTGTGGACGATGTAAGATGCCGTACAGCTCTTCGATTCGAACGAAAGTCAGAAGATCTTCGACCGAATTAGCCGTTTCGTGAAGACACCACACTTTACGCGCATTGACATGCCTGGAAGCACAAATCTCTGAGAGCCTAGGAAGGACCACTCGACGTCATGCCCAGCCAAATGTGTCGTCCTCCATTCTCTGAGCGTGCGCTGATCGCTCGTGGAAGTCAAGCCGACACATTTTCATCCAGTGTATCTGCCAGTACTGAAAGCCCAGCTACACCTTATAGCCAGTTCAGAGTTGTAAGGAAACGTCGGCACCAGAAGATTGTATGCACGACCTAGTAACACCAGTGACAAGCTCTTCCTTTGTCAGGTATGATGGAGAATGGGCAGTTGTCAGTCATAGACTTTTGCAACTTGCAGTATTTCCAGGCAGCGTTTGGGAACTTCTGTGTTTCGTGCAGTATCTTGTTGATCTTGCTGAATAGTGTCCGCTGCGCAGCTGAGTCAAGATCAATCGTGTATTCAGGTGACTAGATGTTGAATAGATCATGCTTAAAGATGTCTTCTACAGACTGTCAAACCTCTTGGGAAAAATATTCCGTTGTCTTATGACCTCGTGGATCGTCACTTCCCGAAGAGGAATGGTGAAGTGATGTCAGTGGGGAAATCGAGATGTTTGTGCACCACTTTGCTCTCTCCATCAACCATTGGACGCGTCGAATTGGTCGCGTTTCCTGTTGCTGCAACCATCCGACATCGTGAGCATCATGTCGGACTCCGAAGACGCGTCGTCGGCACCATCGGACGCGAAGATTGAGTCCACATTGAAACAAGTCCTTGCACGTATTTTCAAAGCAGATCGAGAAAACCTGAGTCTTGCTAGAGTGCGCGCAGGAACAGAAGAAGAGCTCGATCTGTCTTCGGGGTGGTTGAAGAACAATGATGTGTGGAAAAAGAGAAGCAAGGAATTGACGGAGTCTGAGTTCAGCCGCTTAGACGAAGAGAACCCTGCAGACAGCGAGGACGACGAGCCCGTAGCGAAAAAGCCAGCGAAGAAGTCGAATGGCGCAACATCTGCGAAAGCCAACCCGAGAAAGAGAAAGGCGACGGAAGATGTGCCAAAGGCCGCCAAGACCAAGCCGAAGGCACGCAAGAAGCAGAGAGTCTCGAGTGACGAGGAGAATGAGGCAACAGAGAGCGACGCGATGAGCTCAGCGAGAACCGACGAAACGCCATCTCCCAACGCGAAGAAGAAAAGCAGTGCGACAAGACCTGCACCTGCGTCTAGAAGATCAAAGTCCGCAACAGTGGTTGACTCGGAGGACGAGGATGAGGAAATGCCAGATGCCCCTGCTTCAAGAGCAGCGTCGAAGGAGGCAAAAGCTGTCAGCGACGATGAGGAGGACGCTGAGGACACCAAGCCAGCACCCGTTGCCGCATCGACGAGAGATGGCAATGAGTCAGAGTCATCAATGTCCTCCTTGCTAGACGAAGCGCCCACCAAGAAGAAACGCCAGAAAAAGTCTCCTGCGCCGAAGCCGTCAAAGCCCAAAACAGGCGCCAAAGCGAGACCAGCAGCCAAGAAAGAGACGAAAGAGCTTTCGGCAGACGATGAAGAGATCAAACGCCTTCAGGGCTGGCTAGTCAAATGCGGCATACGCAAGGTCTGGGGCAAAGAGCTGAAGCCATTTGAGACATCAAAGGCGAAGATCGCGCACTTGAAAAGCATGCTGGCTGACGCGGGCATGACAGGGCGCTACAGTGTTGAGAAGGCTAGACAGATCAAAGAGCAGCGAGAACTGGCCGCGGATCTCGAAGCGGTTACGGACTTCGACAAGAAATGGGGTCAGAAGGAGGAACGCGGTCGTAGTGGGCGTGGTGATGTCGCTAGAGACCTTGGACTCGATCCTAGCTTGCTTGCAGGAAGCGACGACGATAGCGAATAAGGAGGGGCCCATCGAATATCACATCTCATCGTTGAATGCAATGGCGGCAGTGCATGAGGAGGAGCTTGAGGGGCTTCTTGGAGCGGTTGTTGCGAATGCTGAATGATATTATGCTACTACTGTAATGGATACCCACTAAAGCTGTTCCAAGTCTTGGTCGTTATGGTCATCGTGTAATACATACTTATGCGTCAATCCGAATTCCCCTTCCATGTCTTCCAATAAAGGCAATTCCTCATAGCTTGCTAGAGCAGCAGACCTCACCCTTCTCGTTGATTGTGGCAGTACCAGCGCTCTGCTGATGCTGTTGGGCCACTGCTTCACCATCCTGCTTATTCAGTCCAACACTCTGGTTAAACGCTTGGGTGCTTGGTGGCACATCAAGAGCTGGGTTCCGGTCGAAGAAATTGACTGGCTTGAATGCGACCTTCAAGATCTCGCACGGCATCACTGGGAAGTCCTCTATGCGTGGCACGTGGTTGATGCCAAACTGGACGAACAGGACAATATCCTCATCAACCACGTTCTCGTTCCTGTCGGCCCACGAGCGCACACCGGTGCCACCTCGTGACTGATTCGTGTATCGGCCTCCCGAGTAGAACTCGCCATCTCGGTGCTTGACAACATAGATGTTGTGGTCCGCGAATTCAGCACGCTTGTAGTTGAACGAGTCCTTGTCCGAGATCATATATTGGAAGGGAGGAGCGTGGATCTTGTATGCGACCGGCTTGCCATTAACTGGATTCCGCACAGCAGCATTCTGAATCTTGAATGTGCGATTGGCGTTGAAGTTCAGATCATAGCCACCGGACTTCTCGACAACAGTCTCATGCACAGCGTAGCCGGTGCCATGTGGATTGAATTCGCTGCGTGGCATTGGATGTGCCTCATCGTAGACGACTCTGTTGGCAGAGCTGCCATCAAGGAACGGGTCCACGCGCAGAGAGAAGATATGCTGATGGTGCACGGCGAGTACACCCGGATGGACGCGCGTGCCGAATGGAACCTCAACGCCATCATCAATGGGCTGCGTGCTCAGGATACCAGTTGCACGGACTTCGTAGTCCATCTCACCGGCCTGATTGAACATGAATGCAAGGATGTATTCGTAGTTCGCGACGGTGATGATGGATTGGAGCACGAACTCGCGGTTGCGGACAACAGCTGCGCGGCCCGTCCGGTAATTGGTGTGCTTCCAGCCAATGCCGGCGTCCTGCTCGTGGATACAGACCACATTTGGCATATCAAGCGGCTCGCCCTTGTGGTCTGACAGTATCGAAGAAAGGTAGTAGATCGAGCCAAGGCAGTCGCATCCAAGCTTGAGATCATTGGCCATAAGACCGGCGCCAACGTCACCAAGATCGAAGGCAGACTTCTTGTGGTATGGTGAGCGTGGATCAGCGTACGGGATGTTCATGTCCGACAATGACAGCCGGTAGAACAGAGTGCGACCGTCATAGCGAACATCGTATAGAACCATACCCTCGCGCTGGTTGAATCCCACGCGCATGCTCCACTTCTGCCACTCGAGTATTGTGGATGTGCCCTGCTCGGTAACAGTGAAGCTGGCGCCCTCGGGCTGAATGACTTGAAGTGGCTTCAGATCTGTCCGCAGATTCTGGTACTCCGAGAGATATTCGTTGCTTGGCCGTGGTACGTACTTCTCAACTGGCTTTGCAGTAGCGTCTGCACCAGTCGGCAGTATCTGCACCTTGATGACCTTCATCGACTCTGTGCTGATAATTGGCGAGATCGGAAGTGGAAAAGCATAGTGGCATGAGTCAACCTCCTGTGCATTCGCCGGGTCGCGCATGTACAGGAAACACTGGTACATTCTGTCATCATCGTTGACACCATCAGCGCCTGTCTCCATGTCAGCATCCTATCCATCTAGCATTTGGAATTGAACGTACCATAGATCCAAGGATCACAACATACGACGGTACCCTCGGGCAGCTGAAGCTTCGCAATCTCAGCCTTGACAGCCTCGTCCTCTAGAGCAATGTTCTCAATAGCGACGATCTCCTCGCCGTCGCCAGCGCCGTGGACGTTAGCCCCAAGTAAGACATGGTGCTCCACGCTGTTTCGCGACAGGTTTACCACCGCCTCGTGGAATTTGTTCTGTGATATGAACTTAGCATGATATTCGCCACCGGAGTATATTCCAGCTTACCGTGTTCTGTAGATAATAATTGATGAAAGCTTTCCTCTCAATCGACGGCAGTGGCGCACCAGTGTGCTCTGCCTCGAGGTATGGCAGTACTTGTGCCTTTGGTGGCTCTTCAAGTGTGATTGCCTTGAACTGCAAGTTCGTGTTTGCCGGCCATAATCCCCGGATCAGCTGTGATGCATGGGTAATCTCACTGGCTGTGATTGGAGATAGAGGATGGGAGATCTCCTGCTTGGCAGGTACAGCAGCCGGTGCTGAGGTCTCGGTCTGCAAAGACATGCTGAGTGATGCTCAAATGATCGCAAATATGCTCAAGTAGAAGGAGAGGTGATGGAAGAGCGTGAGATATAAGGTCGCAGATCCGGCACGTTTTAGAGCGTTGGTGGGTCACCTCAATTCCCTGCTACTTTTCTATCTCTGTGGCCGATCACCAAAAAACGATTGTTTGGCAAACAGCAGAGCGGAAATGCCACTCATTCGATGACATCGGCTCGTTGTCCCGCTCGCTATCCTCGTTTCAACGAACATGTCAGCGCCCTGCCCCGCTCAAGACTCCGACCTCGTCGATGCTGCTATCAGCGATAAGGAGCCGCGCAGTTGTCATTTCATCGTCTTCTCGATCAAGCTGCCAAAAGCTGTCAGAGATCGGCACGTTACTAGGTGGGTTCCATGTTCCAGTCCCCGCAATGGTGCGAGCGATGTAGAACTTGTCGGCTATGCTTTCTTGATGAGGAATAGCTCCATGCACACTGTGTGCTGTTGATAACGACCATGCCGGTAGCAAAAAGTCGCCATTTTGGTTGATGAAGACCTGGCGGCCGAGGTCATTTGAAGCTCGATTGTCTTCCAGCTTCAATGACCTGTTTGCGATGGCATTTGGAGTCAGAACATTGCAAATGCCCTGGCATACGGCCAAGTCAGCTCAGCGCTGGCGTCTGACGTCGAGCCTTGCGCTCATCCGCTTTGAGAAGGTGCAAGCGGCCACCAAACTCAGCATATCTTCGTCCACCATGCACGCGTTGTGTACAAGCGCACAAGATGTATAATGCTCATTAGCAAGACATCCGCGCAGCCGACTTGGATTTATTGTCACGCGTCAAAGGTCGTCCAACGCGTATTAAGATTATCAGATCAAAGCCTGGCATCCAGCAGTCCAGGCACACATATGAAGAAGCGTTCCGACAAATTGAATATCCGACGGGATAACCTTTATGCCTACCTGCGAAATAACTGACGATCATCAAGACGTGCCACGTGCTGGAACCTTTACTTGGTGAGTCGCATACATAGGCATGAGAAGCAGTGGTGGCCTCGTGTACTCTGCTCATAGAATAGAATCACGAGGACTTGGAAAATTCCGCTCTGCCGACAGATCGAGAACTCCTTGGATCGAATTATCTTGCTCATGGCTTAATCAAGCCCCGGGCTGGGATTACTGCTATTCAAAGAGTCTGACACGTGACATGCTGCCTGGATCCACCGTGACTGCCTACCTTCCAAGCTATACCCCTGAACCTCACTGATATTTCACTTCTTCGCATGCGAGATTATCCTCGACCAACTCTCCTGAGCCAACCTACGAGAACGACTAACATGAAGAGAAAACGTTCTCCGTCTACGAATGAGGCATCGGCAGAGATCAACCGTAATGAGGAGAAGCAAGTAGCAATGCCAGGGGACTTGTCTCATGAGACTTCATGTACGACTGAAGAGGACAATGTCACCCTCGAGCCGACGAGCAGCGAGACTCAAGTCAAGCATACCTTCGACATCATGCGACTCCCGCGCGAGCTGCGTGATCGCATCTACGACTTTCATCTCGAGGTGGCGTGCTCAGAATCAGGTCTCAGAGATTTCTCCGAATGCTACTATGACGGTGCTCACTTCGCCGACAGAACTGATCACTCTGATGCCCGTGATATGAAGTCTGTGAAGGGTCCAGCACGTTCTGGCTTCTTTTACGAACCAATCTTCAT
The DNA here is from genome assembly GCA_000611715.1 of Scolecobasidium constrictum UM 578. Classification (NCBI taxonomy): domain Eukaryota; kingdom Fungi; phylum Ascomycota; class Dothideomycetes; order Venturiales; family Sympoventuriaceae; genus Scolecobasidium; species Scolecobasidium constrictum. Next base: position 39,976 of record AZYM01000042.1, on the reverse strand, counting down.
CCACGAGACGATCGATCCAAAATGGTCCCAATACCCAGACCGGCCTGGTGGATTGGACTTCGAAGCACGCGAGCACCCTATCCCAGCTTTGACTTTGCTTGGCAACTGTACCGTGGCGCGAGAAGCATGGCATTACTACCTAGACCGTCTGACCGTCCACACCGACGCACTCAACCGCTTCAACGCATTCTGTCTCAGTACTTTAGGACGCGACCAGCATCTGCAGCTTCGAAAACTCTACATTGTCACTACAGCCTCGTACTCACTGAAGGACGAGTATGTCGTGTCCCTCAGCAAGCTCAGGCAGAACGATCAACCCACATTCCTTGTCCAGATCAACGCAGATAGAACAGCGATCACGATCTCTTCGCGCTTTGCCCTGGAGCCCAAAGCCCACGCTATCTTTCAGTCCAATCTCAAGATCATGTTAGAGCGGCGCCTACAGAGCAAGCCCCGAGTGGACGGCAGGGAACTGACTGAGGCTATGTTCGCTACGCATTTGTGCTCACGCGTTGGCAAGAATCGCACAGATATTGTGATCGGTCCATTCGCAAAGGGGCGAGTGGAGTGGCCATTCATGGTTGAGCAAGCGGTACTGGACAGGGTCTCGGATTTCGGCAAAAGCGAAGAAGAGTTGTGGGACGAGGCAGTCAGTCGCGAGAAGTTCTTCAAGCATGTTCTATTCCGTGGAGAGGCAGAGGGTACTAAATATGCCTCGAAGAAATGATTACTCTACATGAAACCAAGGCAAGGCCAGACCTGGCAAGAAAGACATATGTGTATGCAAACAACTCGCTCCCTGTACTTTGCTGAATACAAAACTTGGGATCCCAAGTCACAGTCCTGACATGCCAATACCATATATCCAGCGGATTTGCCACGCACCGAACTCGTCAGAGTTTACTTCTTCGCGAAGTACAGCCAGACTGGTTGCTTCTTCTTGGAGCCAGCTTCGCTCCAACCCATCTCACTAAGACGACTCTCGACCTTTTCGGTACCCATCTTCTTGGTGCTACCCTTCTTCCATCGACCCTCACCCCACTCCCAGACCTGTGTGACGCTGGCCTTGTCATCTCCACCCAACGCGGTGATCAGCTCAGAGATAGTAGAGTTATCTTGGATGGTGAAGATGCGGAAGGAGAACCGCTTAGGCTTCTTGTCTGTGTCAATGAGCCGTTCGAGTGAGATCTTGCTGCCGTCGATGATGTGAAGGCTGCATGGTTTGCCGGTGGACAGGTAGCCAACGCCTTTACGAAGACCGCTCGGGAGTGTTTCACCAGGAGCTTTAGAGCTGGAACTGTCGTCTTTGGGCTTGTCGTTCTTGGATTTGTCGCTCTTGCCCTTGTCGCATTTGCAAGCAGACTTGCAGCACATCGTCTCCTTGACCCTCACTTTGCACTTCTCCACAACAAGCGTAGCCTCGCTTGAGCAGGAAGACGAAGATGCAGAGGAAGCAGCTGAATAAGAGGAAGCAGAGGAGGAAGAGCAACTTGTGGCAGTGACTGTGCCTTCGGCATCAGAGTCGTCGGAGTCTGTGACAGATGCGACTGTCGGAGCCGGTTTGACTTTGACCTTGTAGCATTGAGGGGGAGGACCGCACGCGAACTTGAACTTGGGAAGAGCGTGGCCAAGAGGTACAAGGCCGTATGTAGTAGGCTTGACCGGGAAATGTGGTGGACGCGTGACGACAGGTGGTGGGGCAAGTGGACGCGCCATGTAGCCAGGAGGCGGACCGCATGGCATGAAGCCATGACCGTGTGGAGGCATCGCGAACGGAACAGGTGCAAAGAACGGACCAGGCTGCTGAGGGTGGATCTTGTTGAGCATCAACGGTGGGATGTAGCCATTTCCGGCGCGCCAGTGGTAGGGTGGCTTGTTGAAGTCCTTGGTCATGGCAATGGCGGCTGTTCACAATGTCAGTCTTTGTCACACAAGGGCGCGTCAAGACGCGTCGTGCTGGACTCACTCGCGTTCCTGATCCAGGGATTGGTCTTGAGCTGATGTAGTCGCAGAGATGTCCAAGGAATCGGCCTGGTAACCAACACAGGTCTTGTTGCAAGTCGGTTGAAGATCTGTAGCATCTACTTGCTGGATGGCACTGAGGTTGTTGATATTGATGTTGCAATCGTGTTGTGCCTTTGGGAAGACAACAGCAAAGCACTGCAAGTCCAAGTCCTTATACTCTTGCCTGCCTGGAAACACTGACTCCCCAAATGACCCTTCATCCACATGCACAATCACGAAACTTGTTCGTCATCATTCTCTCTGACTCTGACACGTCAACGATGACTTGTTACCTGACAGTGAAGGGAGATTACGCGATATGCTGTGAAGTGGTGGGGAGAAATGAGGAAACATGCCTTGTGACGCGTCCGCTTCATCGCGGCAGGAAATTCTGTGACTGTTGGCAAGCCGGGACGCGCTTTGCCTCCAGGCGGATGAGGCATGACGAATGACGCGATGTAGCACTACAGTGAGTAAACAATCATACTGAAACTGGGTACGATGGAATAGTATGATGTCGAGCAAGAAATGTGAATTGTTCTTACAGTCATAATAACACAAATGACCACCAACCACTTTCCATCTCCTTCACCGACCGAATACGTCGACATGACTGAGATCATGCACCACTAACCACCGCAAGCATATCGTACACTTTTCTCCTCGTGTTCCAGAACGTCCCGTCAACCCTGCCGACCGCATTCAACCCTACCATCCCCTCCACCTCCAGCCGACCCGTCGCGCTCTTACGCACTGCGACGCTGTTGTTGATAACGAGCAGACCTTCGCCTCTGAACTCAGCAGTGTACTGTTCAGCTTGCAGGGCGCGTCGCAGATCTGCGAGACGGATATCGCCGACATGGATGGGCTGTGCGGCTTTGGCGGCGTTGGCTGTACGGATAGCGAGCGAAGTGGAGTAGGTATCGAGCAATGGAAGTTCTGCTGGTGCAGGCTCATTTGAGGCGTGTTGATCGTCGCCATTGGTGAGCTTGAGCTTTTTCTTTGATGACTCCTCGTCTTCGTGTTCTGCTTCTGTAGATACAGCAGGCAGTAGGAACGCGCTGAGCGCAACGACCCCTAGGCCTCGCACATTCTGCCAGCGCAGCTTTTTGTACAGTGGCTGGCTGAGCTTGACAGTCCACGCGTTTGTGTCGACGCTGGCATCGATTGTGTCGCCGTTAATGGGCGTGGTGATGTCTTCGTTTCCTGGCTCGAGATGCAGGATCTGCTCGCAATCCGTTGACAGAGCTGCAGTTTCCTTCGCCTCGCCAGCGACAAGGATGAGCTTCCGTGGCTTGATCAGTGGAATGAGATGCAGAATACTGCGCTTGTCATGGTAGCCTGAGAAGTCGACAAATGCAATGCGAAGTGACAGTGTGATGGTGGTCTCCTCGAATATTGCCTTGATAGGACCGTCAATCTTCGCCTCTTCGGGCTCGTAGTCAGATTCGTCTTCCTCGCTTTCGGCAGCTCCGTTCATTTGTACGCCATCCATCGTTTGCGAATCCTCATTCTTCTTTCGCTTTGCTGCTGCTTGATTCTGCTTGCGTCCAGCGACCATGGCTTCATGATTGACCTCGTCCCATTTTCTCTTCGCACCGACCGCAGCCTCTTTGCCACCCGACGTGCCGTTGACCTCGTCGTCGTTGGTGACATTTCTCTCCTCAGCTCGTAAGTAGTCTTCGGCTTTAATGGCATCGCCATACTCGTCGTCTCGGTGAATCGCCTTCTTGAGAATTGGATACATTCTCTCTCGGCCTCTTCTGCCTCGCACGTCGTAGTCGTAGTGGCCTTTTCTTCGCACAAGCACATCAATACCCAGCTCCGCATCCGTGAGACCGATCTTGTGCCTGCCATGTGTGATTACAGCCGTGGCATTCAAGGCTTTACCCTGCTGCTCATCGTCATCCTCATCTTCTGACTCTGAGGACGACTCAGACTGTGCCTCTGCCGCATCTGCATTTGCGTCTACTGCTGTCGTCTCTTCTGTGTTGACCGTGTTCTGCATCTGCCGTTGTCTTGCGAGGTATTGCTGGTACACATTCAGCTCGTTGCCAGCTAATGCTTCGATCTTCGCAATCTTGCTCGAGATTTGTGCGCCTCCTGCCGCGAATGCTTGTGGTGGTGGGTCTTGCGATACGGCGTCGTAGTCGGTCACCCCTGCGCTCTTACTCCACACGTCCCACAGCATCTTGCCAATGCCAGGCGTAGAATCTGAAATGGGCGTGTTCCTTTCTGTCAAGATGAGCAGACTGTTCTCGTCCTGGGCTATGCTCTCAAGAACACCTCGCGAGAAGCCCCATTGTAGTGACGTGTCGCTCGCAATGATGACTTTCGAACCTTCGCGCAGCAGGGCTCGATTGATCTGACCCTTGCGTTCTAGCGTCTTCGTGTATACCAGATCAAATGGCGCGGAGCCTGACTTCTTGCCGTCCACCACAGATTGTCGAACCCCTAGATTGGCCTGGTTCTCGAACACGCGCTGCACATTCGGGTCCATCCATTCCAGCATCCGCCGCGCATTGTGTAGTGTCGATTTGCCTGAAGCGCTCGCAAAGTACAGCTTCGCGTTGCTCAAAGTGTCGCCACTATCACTTGCCGCTTGCGCCCAAGCATTCTCCAGCAAGTAAACCATCTCCAATACTCTTGCGCTCGAATCTGATGGTATTAAGACTGTGCCTCCTCTGCCGATAGTCTCCTTGATCAGGCCAAGCAGTATCTCATCTCTTCTCTTCTGACCACCTGTCAATGCAATGCGCTGTGATCCTCTACTACTGCACACAAGCGCTGTCGGTCTTCGCAAGCTCTCAATCACTTCTGTTGGCTGATTGGGATCAATCCATGCCGCTCCTGCTAACACGTGTTCTCTTGCTTGACTCCAGTCTACAGCGTACACTATTGACTCTTGCCCGTGCTGAATATGCCATATCGTGCCTCCTAGTGTTCGACCTGCGCTATACGCGGTGATTGTGAGGCCATTGAGCGGCGGCGAGAACGACGACGGTGTCGGCTCGAAAGGTTGCGAGTACTTGAGCGAGTGTATTGCACTGAAGAAGCCAGCAATCTCGATTTGTGTTGGCGGAGGCAGCAGGATGGACGAGCGTGCATCGCTACTTGTCGAATATGAGTAGACATTCTCAGAAAGACTAGCAGCTGAGAGGACGGAGGCAGCGAGTGGTGTCGAGTTGTAGATATCCTGCAGCAGCGATCGTCCAAGCGCTATCACCGGTTCTGTTGCGTACACGGGTATGCGCGCGAAGAGTGGAATGTGCTTGCAGCAATGCGCAAATGCGCCTAGATGTGATGTCGTCGCATGCGTCAGGAGGATGAACGATAGAGTCGGCACGTGTTTCTCCAGTTCTTTCAGGATGTCGGCATCGAAGTCTTCATTCCAGCCGACATCGACGAGGACCTTGATGCCGCCATCGAGCTCGAGTAGCGACTGCTGGACTGTGGTGTTGGATTGCGCTCCAAGCAGCGGCGTGAAAGTGAACATCGTCCTATGTTGTGTCAAAGGAGCTCATCACCGTAGCGCTACCTCTTGATCATTGTCTAACGAATGTGTGATGGGGTCGATTTGGAGACCGAAGCTTTGATGCGCGTTGCGTCGCGTGTCAATGAAAGTCGAGATCGGAAGTGAACCCTGGTCGTCACTGGTCACGTGCAGATTTCAGCCTTGTGGTGCATAGCCAGCCTTAACGAATCATTACAAAGCAATGCACTTTAGTAAGAAGTACTTAGAGAATTGTATCTTATACTTGCGGTGCAGTGAGTTGATCAGTAACTGCACGTCTACTAGCTTCCTAGACATGGCATCCGATAGAGTGGGCATGTGATACAGTGGTTGTCGAAAATGGTGTCCATCTCTCGTGAACACAGCGTCAATTAGCTGGCCACACTTGCTTTCCCATGATCGTCGTACAAAGGCTCCTTCTGGAGCTCTTGCCGTTCCACGCGCACAAAACACCGGCCCACCGATTCTACTTCGGCTCATCCGCTGAGTTGATACAGACGTCCATGTTCAATAATCTGGACCTTACTCTTTTTCCGTGTATGCCTTCGGCCATACGACTCACACTACGTTCATGGCTCCCATGTTCCGTTCGGCGGCGGCGATTGCGGCGGCGACTGGCGCGGGGAAAATGATCCATACTCAGGATCATCTGACGGGACTTCAATGACGATCTCCTTGGTCCTTGGTCCAATGTATGTGCTGCGCCGCTGTAAGTTCGGGCTCTGTACAGATGTAAATGAGAATACTTACTTCTTCGCGGACAAATACCACCAGCTCATAGCAATGATGCTGATCACAGCTGCCACGCAGATAGCATAGTTCATATTGCTTGCAGTCACCGGTTTGATCGGGGGGAAGAAGAGGACTACGCTTATGAAGACAACCCAGACTACTGCGATGAGATTCACAGGTTTGCTCCAGCGACCCATGGTATATGGTCCGTCTATGAAGGGTACACGATGTTCATAGACGCGATGCGCCACTATGACTGCAATGTAGCTGATGTCGAGCGCGGGTGCGGTGATGCTGAATATGCCGTTGATGGTTTGTGGCGATCCGATAGCGATGAGGTCAAGGCATGCGCAGAAGGTGACGACGAGCCAGACGGCATTGACAGGCGTTTGCGTGAACGAGTTCACTTTGCTCCAAAAGCTTAAGTGATTGTCAGCGCTGGGGGAACAGGTATGCGAAGTATCGGCGACTTACCTCGAAAGTGGTAGTGCTTCATCGCGTGCGAATGCATATGCCATGCGAGCATTTGCCAACATCGCCGAACAGCACGTAAAGAACTGGACGAGGATGACGAAGAACCACATCACTGTTCCTCCAGCTCTTCCACCAGCGTTCAAGAAGATCTGGGCCACAGGCAGACCGGTCGGGGATGACATAATCGCGTCAAGATCGTTGAGACAGAAAGTGATGGTCACAGTCAGCATCCAGCCAACGACGCCAGATACGAGTATAGCAGCTCTAATGGCGGTAGGGCCGCGGACCGCCGCGTCATGGGTCTCTTCCGACATACTGGACACTGTCAGTTGTCATCAATAGTAAGTTTGGGGGCTAGCTCACTGTGTTGTGCCATCATAGTCCGTCATCGTCCAGGCGACGGACAGAAAACCAAGCAAGAATGAAAAGCCCTGATTGCCCCATCCTGAACTATCAGTCACTTCCGTGAAGACGGATCTCGCACTCCTCTTCTCTGGCGTCAAGACTAGAAGCGCGATGCAGATCGCAAAGGACGCTGTTACGTTTATTGGAGCAAACCATAGAACAACTCTATGCAAGCTCTTGGTGGTCAAGGAGCATATTGTCCCAACAAGACAGAGTATGAATATTGCGAGCAAGACATTCTGCCACGGCTTTCTGTCTTGGTGTTAGTATTACACTGCCAATGGAGCGCCGACTGAACCCACGGGGCGAACGAGGGGACGCCGTCGACCCATGACGAGTTCATGACCACGGCGGCAAAGATCATCTGCGCAATAGTGTATGCCAGACTTGCGACGCCAGCAGCCTGCCCCAGAAAGTTGCACCACCCAATGATCCATGCCCAGATGGCAACATGCTCTTTTGGCACCACATGTTTGGTGACGAAATACATGCCTCCAGCTGTGGGATATGCTGAAACCAACTCAGCGACTGAAGATGCTATCGCCATAGCCATGAAAGAGCCGATGAACCAAGCCCACACAGCCGTGGCAGGCCCGCCAGCTGAGATGGGCGCGCCATATGTCGCTGGTACGGAGCCTAGGACACCCAATATCGATACGGCATATGATACTGTCGACCACTTCGTGAACTCACGCTTGAGTTCCTGCTTGTAACCAATCCGTGCAAGTAGCCTCTCATCGTCGTCCTCGATGGTAGCCATGTTCGGGTCAGGTCGTGAGGTGCCTTGGCCATTCACCTCATTGTTTGTTGAGGGCTGGAACAGTCCACCTTTCTCGCCTTTCGAGGACTTTGTGATTTCAGCAGCCATCGTCAATGATCAAGAATGAGGATGTTCAGAAAATTGGTCTCCAAAATTGAAAGGAGTGGCGGTATGTAATAATGCCATGGAGGACCTCCGACCATCCATGCTAAGCTGGATGCAGATCATCCTCTCAATTGAACTGAGTAAGGTTAAGTAGTCACGAGAATAGAAAGGCGAACCTACAAGGAGTCACCCTTACTTCTAGAATGGGTCCTTTGCGGCACGATCCTTCAACGCTAGCCGGGACGAGGACAGCATGCATACGACACTCGCGCTATCGTAGCGTGGCCAACGTGGTCCTCGTTCACGCTTGCTGTACTATGACCTCTGTGAGCCTAGGCGAATCAAGGCCCTTCAGAGTGTTATGCCGCAGCCTTCGGAGACGCCAGAAGCAAAGCTCTTGTTAAAAAATGTTAAAGTGCCATCTGCGGCTCGTAGAGCAAGGGAGCAGCAAAGGAGTACATCGACTGCTATCAGCCGTCAGATTTCCGGCCCGTGAAAGGAAAGCTGCTCGTTGCCGTTCCTGCGGATGACGATTGTCTTTCGGCAACGCGATGACGAGAGCGTTTCATGAACCGCGCTCGCGGAAATCCTCCTAGGTGCGCTTGACTCGAACACAGGGAGCCGACGCCACATGAATGAAGTTTCCTTGCTGTCGGTGCGGCACGGCTCTTCAGTCCCAAGACTCTGAGCTACTAGCCAGGATGTCGAACCAGGTTCCCGGGATTGCTGCTCGGGCATGCAGGATGAATAACAGCAGGTATCGCGTTCATCATGGCAAAAGAGCAGGTGTGGGGGGTGTGGCCGAAGGGCGGGCTTCTAGCATCGACAGTAGGTGATCATGCGTACCAGTGTGCTGTCGCAAACGTGGCTCGACAGAGAATCAAGCGCCAATGTTGAAGCGTCAATAGCTTTGTCCATGTTCACTATGTCGAGCGAATTATTGTTACGAGCACCGCGGGAGGATCACGAATCGTTCATTACTTAGCGTCGCAAAGTTGCAATTGCAGGGACCCTGGTCTCTGCCGTTTTACGTTCCTCCTCGTCAACTATCATTTCTACATCTGCAAGAAGCGGTGAGAACAAAAGTTCTATTGGACGGCAAACATACACCGCCAACGAATCTTGAATGCTCGAAGCTATTTTGCAGTTACGAGAGCGTCATGACCATCTCGACCTGCATGCAACAATTTCTCAAAGTGGGCTGCCACGCCGACTACACACGCCGATAATGGATCTTAGGACATTTTGTGTGGGACTATGCGCTGTCGCCAAAGACGAGAATCGGCGCCCAGCTCTCGTATCTTCGTGTCGCTTATCAGAGCAGGAATACGTCTGAGTACCTGAATACCAGTCCTGCAACCAAATCCAGTTGTAGCTACAGAACAAGCCCCATACGACTTTGCACGAAGCAACCCCTGTGTTCACGAGGCGCTCGAGTCGATCAACCTTGCGGGCGAGGATCAAAGAACATGATGTCGTTGACTGCGTGGACAGCCTTCTCCTTCACAACTGTGTAGCCATTAGTCTCTTCCAGACGCCCAGTAGACATGCATCTAATGTGCGGCTATCTGACCGCCGCTGACAATGCCGCTGAGATTGTCCACCTACTCGGAGACAATCAGAGGATAGTATTTACGAAGCATTCGTCGCTGTTTCATGACATGCTGTCAGGGTCTGAATGGTTACACAGCATTAGCGGCCTCACGCAGCTCTCCAATCGTTCAAATCTAATGTGAATCCTGCGGACCCTTTGCTCGGATAATGCCCTTGTTCAGCTGCACATGGGAGATCTTTGTTCGTTTCCAGAGTCCGCCCAGCATCGCAAGCAACTCCGACACAGATGCTGGGTTTTGACAGAGATGGGAACATTCGGTGGTGTCTCCGTCCTTACAGCTCGCGTACCGAGAAGCGGTTCTTCTCCGATTCGTTCTCATTCTACCTCCATCCTTTAGACAGCATGCGTTTCACAAGAAATCGCTTATCGAAGTGCCCGTGGTTGAACGAAGGGCTCGCCGTGACAGGTCACAGGAATCCAACCAGCACCTTGCTGGAGCACTGCTCGTGCCATTGACATGTGCTGTATGTGATATGCACCCCGGAAACTCCAGAAAACCCTTGCGTGCTGCTGTGGCACGTTCGGAACCTGGTAGAGCTGACTGACCACTCTGGCGAGCTGAGACGGCACATTCAGCATCGTAATGATAGCTTCTGCTCGGTCAGAGGACCTAGGGTCTGATACGCCCAAAGCTAGCCTCGTGGTCAATGGTAGGCGTACGGATGTTCACAGTCAACAAGGTCCAGAAATGACCCAATCGGTGGACTCCGATGCGCAGATCCTAGTGGCGGAATTCGTATCTGCGGACGATGGCGCAATACTTCTTGATGCCATAGTCATGCAGCCCAGATATCTGTCCCTGGGTGAGCTCTCAGTGCCTGCAATATCAGCAATCCAACTAACCAGAGCACGACGAGTGACGAGAAGGACTGAGTACCATGATGTGAGCGCCTGCGGACGGATGAATGCCTTTCATATCGAGTTTCTCTGTATTTCGATTTGTGCTTCATTCGAAATATGCGCTAATCTTCCAAGTGCCGCCGTTCAAGGCGTTATTCCGTTCGTCTTATGCTTTTTCGCCTTCTTCTTCGATTTGCCTGTGACCTTCTGTGCCTTGTTCTCAGGGACCGATTGCGCCTCATGCTCGCTGGTGCCGGTCATAGGAACAAGGTCACGGTCGGGCGCGTCATCGAGGGTTCGTGCTGCAGATTCGACTTCCTTCTCGTGCTTGCCACTTCCCTTCTTCCATTGCATGCACCAGCCGATCCATTCTGTGAAGAATGCAGGCTGCACATTTGTGCCATTCTCAATGACCTCCAGATGAGTCTTCCCATACTCCTCAACCAATCTTCTCATGTTGGACCGATCCTCGAGCATGAGAAGCTTGGCGATGAACAAGCTCGCACGCCCACATATCATCGTATGCTGCTTAGATCCTGGTCTCTGAACTTCATCGTGTACTTCTCGCAGGAGGGCCCAAGTTTCATCCACATCGGCGGCGACCGGGTACTCCTTGTTTCGATCGCAGTTCTCAAACCAGCTCCCCAATGTCGTCTTAGCTTTCTTCTCGAGCTCCGAATTTGAGGTTGTTCGCATTAGAGCCAGAAGTGGTACCAAGACCTTGAATGAGAGAGGCTCTGCATGCTGCTTCTTGACATAGATCTGGAGCAGATCAAGTACTCGACTTTTGAACAAAGTCACCTGCAGCCTAGCTTTGGACTTTTCCTTTTTCTTGCTTCCACTGTCCCCGAGCCCTGCTGCTTTTCGACGCTCTTGGAAGATCTTGGTGAGCTGAGGGTCCAAAGCCATCATCTGATCATCATCCATGTCGGATTGGTCGTCGGATGAGTCGTCTCCGCCGGCGGTGTTTCCGGCGCCACTTGTCTTCAGCGTTTCAGCTAACATCTCGTTGAACTGGGTTAGCTCTGGATCTTCTTCATCATCTCCGGAATCTTGAGCGCCAAATTCTGCATTCCCTTCATCGTCCCCGTCAACCTCATCTTCGGAAGGCGACAAGATCTCTACGTCTGAATCAATGGATATCCCATCATCGTCGTCGTCCTCGTCATCCTCTTCTTCGGCATCTGCAGCATCGAAGAGTTCTCCTTGTCCAGCTGCGGATTCCTTCGTGGCCAGAATGTCCAACAAAGAGTTCAGACCATCACCAGACATGCCCTGAGAAAGTGCAGGGAAGATGAAGTCTCCGAGCTGTCGATAGAGAGAGCTGGTCTTGGATAGGAATGAGAGTAGGAGCTCGACCAAGAGGTCAAAAGCCTGCGACTTCGTCTCCTGTTCGCTAATCGATGCGTGGCACGTTTGAAGCTCGGAAAGCATGTCGATTGCGTCGGGGTCGCCGCTGTAAGCTTCAAGCAGGGTCAACGAGAACAACAGCTGCAATATCTTGATAGGTTCCTGCTCGGCATCCGCAGTAGAATTTAATGACTTCCGGAGAGCCTTAAGGGTAGCATGAGACGTCGCGACCGACTCCAGAATCGTGTCGTCGGCTTCAAGGACCAGCGGAGAAGCTGATGATTTGCCAGTCTTCTGCACACTCGTGACCAGATCGGCCAGCCATGAGCCAGGAGCTGTTAATTTGGGTAAGACATGGTTCGTAGCTCGAATTATGGCGTCGTGAAAATTTGATCGGCTGTCTTCTGAGACGGACGGTGAGGCATCCTTGGTCTTTAAATACGCAAACGACGACAGCGTCTCGAAGATCTGCTTCGTGAATGCATCATCTACAGAGTCTTGATGCTTGGCGTGGCGGGCCACCATACTGACAAGCAGATTCGCTAGCACTACGCGCGATTTGTGCGCAGTCTCCAGCAATGAATTTTCGTCAGTCGCAGGCGCAATGATGGCCGCACGGATTGCATCGACCATTGACTTTTTGCCATCGCCGGGAACATTCCCAGTCAGCTTGCTCAGGGTGTTGCTCTTGGTGATGGTATCAAATTGAGTAGATGCATCGCTGGATACTAAGAAGTCAAACAGCTTGAGAGCGGCGGGCGCGTCTTTCTCTCCACGGGCTGCGATCGCCTCCAATGGCCCTTCTGCCGCATGGAAAAGTTCTCTGCTCGGGTCCGCTCGGTGGTTGGTCAATGTCCGCATGAAATTGGGTGTGAAGAAAGCTGGGAGCAACTCAACGGGAGCGACGCGTATTGCCCATGCGACGAGACTGAAGCCCCAGAGCTTGCGCTCAGACGATGCTTTGTCGGCGAATAGCGAATCTGAAAATGAGATTAGCTCCATGCAAGCATTGGTTCAGTCGTACTTACTGTCCAGGATCTCGATGCAGAACTGCCGGAGTTTGGGAAGCGTGGAATACTTTGCAAATGCTTGCTGCAGCACAACACGCCACGCAAAGTTGGGCTGTGGCTTCCACGTGCCACTGGCCTTGACTTTGCTCTTCTGACCAGGGGCGGCTTCGGTGCTTCCACGAGAGTCACATAGGATGCGCGCAAGTCTCGTTCGTTCTGTGCTGTGCAATGGATCCCGCTTGTGCCAGATGTCCTTGGGCAGTTTGAGATCGGGGTATGCGGTTTGGGTTGTCAGCCAGATTGCAACACCTTCAGCTGTCTCAAGAAGACTTTCACTGGAGTACTTGTCGACAATTTTCTTGACGATATTCTCCTGAGAGGGCGCCACTTTTGCGGAATCTGTGATGAAGTCGCAAAGCATCGATCCACACTCTTCTCTCAACCATGGATTGCTTTGCGCCTGCTTCGCCGTCTGAGCGATGAAGAAGTCCCAATTCTCATCACTCGCTGACTTGGCATTGGTCAGGATCGATGATTGCAGGAAAGCCTTGTAGCCGGCTACACGACCTATGTGCTTGTCTCTATTTTCCTGCGCGTCTTGTTAGCCCGTCTACGCCAATGACTTGAGAAGATTCTGACCTGTGGCGCGTTGCGATCGGGCTTCGTCAAGCGGTTGATGAGCTTCAACAACTCCTCCAGACCACCAGTGACCTGCTCGAAGAGCTCGTTCGATGAGGCTGTCTGTCTGAGCAGTTCTGAAAGCGCGATGAAGTAGCCCGCTCTTGCCGACTTGCGACCACTACAGAGCCCATTGACCAAACGAATGATGACATTCTTCAGCTTCTCAACTTCTGGACTGTTGCTGGGAGCGAATTCCTCGATAAGAGTCTTGGCTGCTTGAATTCGAGTACCATGTTTGTCGTCTGCGAGCTGCTCAAAGACGGATGCACGTTTTCGATCCTTCTCCGTGAATTGTCGCTTTTGCCGCGGTGGTCCGCCTGGAGCATCAGCTTCTTCCTGGTGTCTTCTCTTTTGAGACGACATCTTGCGAACAAAGTATTTGGCTGTCGAACTTATGCCCTGCGTCGATGCATGATGTGAAAAAAATTCTGGGTCTCCAAAGAAATTTTTCTAAACAGGACTAGCGTGGCCTGAAAGATTGACGCCACCGAAATTTCCCAGCCTCATACATTTCACGCGATATGGCAAGACGAAGCTTTCTCAATACTCAAACTAAATATTGGAATTGATCATTGACTACGCTGGAGCTCCTGGATTATCACTTGCGAATGCACATTTGCCCCTGTCTTTCTTCTCCGCCGGCGTCTCGACAGAAATATCAAAATTGAAGATATCAATTGGAAGGCCCATGGTTGTGCAGGCGTTCGGAATCTGCGGCGACATCAGTTTCTGAGGTTGGGCCCATGTACTCCGTACGAGATAAAAACTTACATCCACGATACCCGCTACGTGACCCTGAACCGGAGCGCAACCCAACAACAAATAGCTCTGGTAGTCGTCATACCCGAAGCGACGGAGATACTCAATAGCTCGAAGACTGGTCTGCCTGTACGCCACAGTCGCATCCATATAGTGCTGCTTACCGTTCTCGTCTACAGAGAAGCCCTCGAAATAGATGTACCTTCCTGGACCGAATTGCGGTTCAACCGGACCTGGGACATAGATGGGCGACTTCATGCCGAGCTGCTTCATGCCGTCTTTCATCACTCTGAAGTTGATGGTAATCACACCTGGCATCTCGATCGCACCGCAGAAAGAGATCTCACCGTCACCCTCTGCAATTGCGATCAGCTGGGTTCGAGATCATTAAGGCTGCTCTGACTTACGAGAGAAGTGCAGATCTCCAACGGAAAATTTAGCACCCTTCACATGAACCGGCAGATACACCTTCGAGCCGCGACTCAGGTTCTTTATGTCGCAGTTGCCGCCGTGCTCAGGCCTTCCCGGCACAGTCCTTGCACCTTCCTTTCCAACCTTCTCTTTGGTTGCATCATCGGCGCTGCCAGCATGAACACTCTGTGGCAGAGGGGGCAATGCGACATTTCGATCCATGCGGGCGCATGCTTCAATCAGTTCAGCCTCCCGCTTGTTCCATGTATCGAGGACTTCCGCGGATGGTGCGCAACCCAAGATTCCTGGATGGATGAGACCGGCGAACTTGACGCCCGGGATATGTCTGGAGCTGCAGTAGATGCCTTCGAAGTCCCAGATGGCTTTGGCTGCCTTGGGGTATATCTGCGCCTGATTAGCGGGATCACATGTGTTTTCTGGCCACCGCATACATCATCGAGGAAGCCGCCACCATTGCTTCGGTCAAAAATACCTGTGAAGCCCCAAAGGTGATCCTCTAGAGGTTGGACATCCTGAATATCGACGACCAGAACATCTCCCGGCTCTGCTGTCTCAATCTCAAATGGGCCTGTTAAGTAGTGGATCTGTGTCAAGTCGACATTCTTCACATCTTCGGCATCATCTGTGTTCTTGATCTGGCCACCGGTCCAGTCGACGCATTCGATCTTGACCGTCTCGCCATTCTTGATGGTACCAGCGAAAGGGACTGCTCGATTAGCAGCTCAGCTATTCGCGCGGATCTCACCACTTACTGTCAGGGTGCCATCTGTTCTGTCAGTGCTGTCAGTGGTCATCAATCTTCGTGGACCATCACAGTACTTCTTACGTGCAGAACTTCCTGTTCAGCCGCGTGCTTGCTCAAATCCACCTTAGCTGCATATCGAATGCTCTGCCTTCCTGTTCCGTAGACTTCTTCGCGAGGCATCGTGGTCAACCTTGTCAATTGCGGCTTGATCCAAGAATTCCGACAAGAAAGAAGACACAAAGGATAACAGAAGACGCGTCTCTTGCGGGAACTGGCCTCATTATGATTGCTACATACCCCACCAGCGGAATTTATCCTCAAGCTGGAGCTCCGGTCCACCGACTTGGTTCAGTAAGACTGCCAGAGGTACCTTGCAGCACTATTCTAGCACTCGTAGGCGAGATAAGAATTGTCAGATAGGGACATACGAATGTCCCTTTTCAGTTAGGTAAAAGCACTGCTGGGTGAGGAGCTCCATCGAGCTCCGTGGTGGGGTAAGCTCGCGGCATGATGTCAATGCGCATTGACTGCCGTATGTCAACCACATGGAACCATCACTTTCAACGACTTGAAGACAAAGCTCTGAGAACATGGAGCGAATTTTGGCAACATTATATCGACATGCCCTGTATCGCTGACTGGCAAGGACATATATGGCCAATAACTCGCTACCGGAGCAACGAACAATCGCATGTTATTTTCCCTGTGGATAATTGATACAAGTCAAGAGCTTGGAAGATGCAAAGAACACCATTAGCACCGCTGACTTGCTTCCGTCCGACCTCCACCACTGTCCGTTCATGGCAATTTCAGCATGAGTTCCAACTAATTGCATCCTTCGACACCAAGACCTAGCACCGCTTCAAGCTGGCTCCTAACACTCTTCACTGCACCAGCCTGGCATCTAAACTTGTATTTATTGTCCTGTACAGACAGATCAGTCATGGGCATCCAAATGTGTATGCAGCTGACACAAAGAGGACAGGCAATCGCATGGGAGCGAACTACAGGGAATGAATATACGTACACCAACACTTTCGAAGCCAGTCATCAAGCATCCCTTCTTCGCCGCCAGATGAACATCCTCTGCAGTCGATTTGCAATCGCGCCCGGAGAGACTGACGTCGAAGTTCGTCCAGAAGAACCTGGAAGTGTCTCTGCATTTGACCGTGCAGCTATCGCTGCTGGAGCTGCGAACGTGGTCGGGAGGAAGCCTAGGATCGAAATCGACATTGTGTTGATCGGCTGGCTGGGCAATCACGGCCGTGACGCCGAACAATAGCAGGAGAGTCTGGAAATGCATGTTGATTGCAGTGTCTTTGGACGAACGGAACGATACGATACGGTTGCAACGCTGGAGCGCAGCCTCTAATGTGTATTTATGATCTGCTACTACGGATAGAATGGTTCTCCTACCCCACCTAGTTGCCATTGGATCAGAGTTCCTGCGACCGGATCTCACTCCAGCACGTGGAAATGGCTCGCAAAGCAGATGGCATCACAGACCGCAAACGGAACGCGATGCTCGTTGATCACCTCTTTCCGGCGATGACGCCCGTTCAATATCGTCCTCAACGCTTTCGCGAGAAAGACGAGTAGCATGCGTTGACTACTTAATCGGTCATCTACGATCATTAGGGAGTCCCTTGCGAGATCTTCCAGCGGATGGAGCAGGGATACAGAACTGCGGTGCAGCGGGGCAACACATGTTTTCATGATGAAAGGAAACGACAACAATCGACGACAATACCAATGATCGAGGGGTCCTGAATACCATTCTGGTCAACTAATTCGCTTATCCCCAAGGCACGATTTGTCTACACGAACGCATCCGCTGAGCGCCTCACCAAGGCATCGTTCACCTAACAAATCCCCCCGCATGCTGAAATACTGCTCAACGTGGATAATCTGGTTCTCACGCCCCATCGGCCCATTTCCACCGCAAATCAACGATGATTCCTCCACCTACTACTCGCAGCCCACGACATCGCCCAATGTCTGCATCGCGGCTCTAACCTTCCCCTTGGAGCCGAGCGGGCAAAAGAACTCGTACTCGTTCTTTCAAGCTCGTCAGTCAAGACCCTATGGACAAGAGGAGCTCAGAGAAATGGCGCGTCGTGCTGGTTGAAACACCAGCACTTACTCCCTTGCGCATGCGAGTGGAGTTTGGTCGTGTGGAGGGAGAAATGAATCAAGTGTCACTACTTACTTCGTCGCTCTTAGAGAAGCGGGTCACCTTACACGCTCCGTTGAGCGCCTCTCGGACATCGCCTTCACCCACAGAACAACTCTTCCCTGTAACAGTTGTAACACTGATGTGGTATTCATTGCCGAGGATGGCGTAGTCCTCGTTGCAACGGAGGAGGCATTGAAAGTATTTGCCTGCGGGGACTCGGACGCTGTCAATGGCAATCGCATTGCCATTATCTTGACTTTGACCATTGGAATTGGCGAGGGCAGCTGTGGCGGCGCCCAGGAGGGCAAGAAGGGGGACGTACATTCTGGCTGATTGGAGTGTTTGGGGGACAGCGTTGTACACGGACTAAACGGGTTCAGACACATTTCAGAGGATGCTGAGATTCACCTGCCCAAGGATTCGACAGAAATCGAACCCGCTGGATCAGATTTGAGGCTCAAATCCAGCGGAGTCTACAAAGCTTGCAGAGGGAGCTGGCTCGCCCATTTGAGCCCCTGCCTGGTACGTCTACCTTGACTGATACAATTTACCCCTGCTCAAAAGGGCTCATCAGGATGCTAAGATAGGCTTGACTCTGGACTAGATCTTTAGAGGAGCATTCAACAGCGGATCATTTCCCCTCCCAGCTCGACGTATGTGTGACGAGACTCGAGAGATGCAAGCTGCAAGTACCAGTAGCTGCATATGTTGTATTCAGCCGGGCTTGAACACAATGACCATGACGACGACAGCATGAAGGCCTGTCGACGACCATTCCACTCGACTGATCTGACTCCAACTACGAGACAACTTTCCCACCTGGGCGCATCCGCGCCTAATGCTGTTCACTCGAAAAGATCCCGGTTTGCTAAAAAGCGATGGTCAGCATGACCAAGCTGATTTCGACGCCCAACCGCCACCTTGCACTGCCCATGATAGATTTGACCTCTCGCCTCAATCGCAGCCATAGACATCGCCCAGTTGATCAAGGGCGTATCTAACCTCGTCCATCTGGTTAAGCTCGCAAGCAAATGCGACCACGAATTGTCGGCCATCCTGTTGTGTATCCTTCCGTGCTCATTAGCTCAAAGCCCAGACTCTCTCCCATAAAAAAGTCGCGCAGGCAGCACTTTTGGTGCTCGCCTGAGTGAAGATGCTGGGTACTTACCTCCGAGTAGATCTCGAAGTCGTCCGCTTCACACGAACTTTTCATTATAACCATGTGCCTGATATTGCGTGCAACTACAGCACATTGCTTCCCAGGTCGGGTGTAGACACTGACTGCGTAGTCTCTCCAGAGGCCTCGATACTCCGACTCGCAAACGATGTCGCATTGCCAATACTTCCCTTGGGCAACCTTTTGGCTGGCCACTGAGACGTCTTTGTCTGTGCTGTTTGGGTGGGGGAGGGCGAAGGCGGTCGTGGCGCCCCAGAGGGCAAGAAGATGAGCTTGGATGCGCATCTTGGTCGAAGCGCTGTATACCTAGCTCGAAGTTCGGTGAGAAAGAAATGGGTTTGTGGGTGCACGACCAAACCATGGTAGAAGACACCGCGCATTTAATGCTTGTCATACAAGTGGCGCTGCCACGCTGGCTTCCTGCCAATGCAAGCCCATACTTTTCAGAACCACGAAGGAACCAATGATGCAAATTGGTTGGAGCGGACAGGCAACGGACGACCTCTAAGATCTAAAACACCTTGAGGCTTGAAGCCTAAAGGCTCTTACTTTTGTCATGAACCGTGGTACAACCAAAGTCCTAACACGAGCGCGGCTTGTTCCATCCATCTGTATCCGTGCAACATACATCCCAACACGGTCTGCAGAAATGCTCAAAGCGTCTATCAATGACATCGGACAATGAGTCCACCCTCCTAAGGAACCCACGTCCTCTTCTCGCCTCCGCACCCCGAATTAGGGAACCCCGCCTTCCAAACCGCCTTCGAAACCCGATCCCTCGTCATGATCGGACACTGGAACGTGATATTATGCGTCAACCCTTTGTCCTCCGTCTAAGGCAGGAACTCACGTTAGCTCTCATTAGCCTGGTCATCAGAACAAAAGAGAAGGGAAAATGTGGGAATTCGAATGGATGGGAAGAAATTAGAAACTTACCTCGTACTGATTCCCCGTCACCGCGCAGAAGGGCTTCACGGCCTTGATCACACGGTTATACACTTCGTCTTGATTGCAATTAATTATCTGCACAAAGTACTTCGCGACTAGTTCCATCGTTTCGTCAACATGCGTGAACGTGATCACCGGAAATCCCGGGGAAGAAACTCACAGGCAACCCTGTACCAGTGCTTGCACGAAGCGTAACACTTGAGCCCCGCGGCCTTCGCGATCGCCATCTCGTCGTCGGTCTCGTCCCTCTCCACCAGATGAGAAGTGGGCACGTCCGGCGTGTCATCTGAGGCCTCGAAGGGTTCGCAGAGGGTTGTCCATGATTTGTCCTCGCGCGGGGCGAGCGTCGGCTTTTGCTGCTTCTCAGACATCGCGGAGACAGCGCTCCTGCCGTACTGCTCGAACGTCGCCATCTGCTTATCCTGCCTCTCCTCCTTCGACTTCGTCTTCGTCTCCTCCGCCTTGTCATCCTTCCTCGTTGTCTTCTTCAGCGTGCTTGGGTCCTTAGAGGAGGACTCGCCTGTGGGTTTCGACTTCGTAAGCTTAGACGTAGGCGTCAGGTCCCACGTCTTCGCCCCATCGGTTCCTTTCTTGCTGGCATACGACTCCAGCGATGCATACGCAGGCCCATTGATAAGCTTCGCTACCTCAGCCTCCAACGAAGCAATCTCCCCGTTCAAATCTCCCTTTCCCTTGCCTTTGGCAGGCTTACTCGTAGCGACGGCCGGCGGTACTTTCCCAGTAGAGATCGAAGGAGCCAATTTCTCTGGCCCTCCCTTTGGCATTGTCACCGTGGGAATTGGGATCTCGATTGGTATCTTCGTGGTCTTCTTCGCTTTGGTGGTTTGCAGTCGTGGTAACTCCTTCTCAGCATCGGCCTTTGGTCCATTCACTGCAGGCGAAGGCAAAGGTTTTCCTCGCGTCAGCGTCTTTGCAAGACTGGACTCGAGAGATTTAAGGTCATCAACCTGCGGCAAGGCCGCCGCCAGTGTCGCGAACACGACGATCGGAATGGGGAAACGCATCTTGCGCTTCTTGTCCTTGCAAGTGGGGGATGATACGCGGAAACCTCCAGGAAAGAGTCGCAAGATGCGAGCAGAGGATCTGGGTTAGAGTCTGGCTTATGTTGGACAACCCAGACCTTTGGCCGCCATGCACACCAAGATCTGCCTTTTGTTGCCGTTCTATGACGGTGTCTATAACTTTGACGTATGCGGTGCCCAAGATTCATGAACTTTGTGTATCTGATGGGGTTCTCCTCGTTGCGGCGCCCGTGGTACGACCCCATGTCCCCCTCACTCCCTCTTGAACCATTGAATATTGATTGTTAATACCACTGGAAAGGATGACATGGTTGCGTTCGACCCAAGACTTTGCGGTGATATTTGCCCTTTCTAGATTGTCTATTGTATCAGTATCTTCAATGCATATGATAGTCGCCCTTTTCGACCATGCTTCTCTGGCACTCTCTGAGTATCGATGCCTGTCTCGCAACGTCTGCCAGCCTGCCGACAACCTTCTTGTTACCATCCGCAAACCCATAAAGCGCGTACGGAATCCCCACCTCCTCACAAAACGCCTGCACAAGCCCCTGGGTCCTCCTTAAATTATGCCGTGGAATCCTTGGGTACAAATGGTGAATAACCTGGAACTGCAGCCCGCCATGCACAAAGTCCAGCCAAGGCGGACAATCCACGTCCATCGTCGTTCTTAGCATCTTCTGCGGGAAACTCTCGTGCTCGCCCAGGTCCGCGGTGCTCATCGCGAAGTGGCTGAGCACGATCTGCAGATGGACGGGCGCGGCGACGAGGTGGCTGACGAGCGTGTAGACGAGGACGTCGCTGCGGGTGGGGAGGGAGCGGTACAAGATCCCGTAGCCGAACCAGGTCCAGAAGGTGAGTTGGCCTAGGATCTCGACGTAGCGGTGCCACCACGCTGGGCCCTTGGACGGCGCCTGCCCGCCGAGGAGGTACTCCCAGCTCAGGCGGTAGAGGTTGAAGCGCCCGAAGCACAGGAGAGGGTAGTACAGGTAATGCTGCATCCTGAGCGTGAATTGGGCGACGGCGTCATACGTCAGCACGCGATCATAGTACGTGCTGCGCAGATCCTCGAAGAAGCGGTGCGTGATGGCGAAGAAGGGCATGTGCTGGATATCCGGGTCGTGCTCCGGCGCGTTGGTTACGATGTGATGGACGTTGTGATTGCGCTTCCACCAGCCGATGCTGAGGCCGCCGATGAAGTCCGCGACGAAGATGCCGATGAGCGTGTCGACGTGGAAATTGTGCGTGATGCCCATGTGTCCGGCGTCGTGGGCGGTAAAGGTGAGCTGGTGCCAGAAGAGGCCGAGGCATGTCGCGCTGAGGATGTAGCATGTTGTTGCGGGCCAGCCGGAGAGCGTCCAGCCCCAGCGGAGGAAGAGCTGGCTGCCGAGGAAGAGGAGGGCGTAGCGTATGCATTCGACACCGTAGGCGTAGTAGTTGCATTGGTAGAGGCCCTCTGCTTTGATGCGCTCGTTGAGCTGCCTGTACTTGCGGACGATCTCGTCTTGCGTTGCGTGATCGAGGGGAGGGTAGATGTCCAGGTCAAGCTTAATCTCTTCTCTTGTGCGCATGTCCAGATGCGACATCCTTGGCTCCGAGGACATATCCAGCGAGGAGACGGACGATGTGTCGCTCTGTTGTCCGTTTCTCCTGCGCACTCCTTGACCATGTATCATCTCAAATATAGGCGACGGCTCGTCCGACAGTGAGCTTTCGGAATCACTGCGCTGTAGCGGCGCCCTCGCACCTTCCCTCTCTTCCCGTCGCTCCTGCTCCAGCTCTTCCCTCCCTCTAAACCTCCCACCCTGTATCGGCGGCACAAAATTCTCCCACCTCCCCTCCACCCTGCCAATCCGATACTTCTTCATCCTCGCAAGCGCCTCCGCAGAATGCAATCTGGATGCCACACGTTAGCTTGCCTACATCTCGTCTCCCTCAAAGGTAAAGAGGGTAAGAGACATACGCAGTAACCTCGTCAGTGGCATCCCGCCCAACCATATGCTTTATACTCTTCGGTCCACCAGGATGATACGCCAACCACGCATCCGCCTTCACGACCTCGCCATCGAGTATGAAGATGTGTCGCCCCTCCGCTATCTGCGCCTCGATCTCGGCGCGAGTGAGGATCTTGAGCTCCCGCCCGGGCATCTTGAACACTAAATTGGAAAGACTGGAAAACAGCACACGCAGATGGTCTATTGGGTATATCGCATTGCAGGAAGATCGAGTATGAACAAAGGTAATTGACGTGAATTGGAGGTGCGGAATGTTGAAGCCTATGGGAAGTAATTTGTCGCCTCATGTTCAGGGCGGAGGAGACCCTGATTTTAGCGGGGTCAATGGGCGGTCTGAGCCGCGCCACTGATTTGTGTGGCTAACTCCTGACATGTGAGAAAAGTGGGTACAACAACGCCTCTGTCGACACGTGGGAGCAGTGATTGCAACATGCAGCTCGTTCACTGGCGAGAGAGCTGCGTGATCACTTTGCACAATCTAGTTTGGCCCTTCCAAGTATCCTTATAGTCTGTGTTGAAGCCATGGATTGGGATCTACAGCCTACCATCCCGAAAGCCAAATTCCTCAGCTCTGATTCCCTCCGTCTCCATTGCCTTCCGTGCACTCTCCCTCTCCCTCACCCTCGTCACCAATCCCGTATAACACGGGAACTCCCTCTCCATCTCCCACCCCGCCATCTTGCCCCATCTCCAGAACGGGAACAAGAACGCATCCACGACGGTAAACTGCCCGCCGACAGCCCACTCCCTTCCCTCGATCTTCTTATCCACATCTCTGAATATCCCCTCAATCGTGCTCTTCGCGTGCTCCTGCAGCTTCGGCCACACCGCCTCGTCATCCGTGAACCTCCCAGGACGGAACAACGCCCCAAATCCCTGACTATGCAAAGTCCCACTAATCCAATTCAACCACTCGCTCACCCTAACCCTCTCCATCTCGCCCTTACCATAAAGATTCATCTCCGGTCTCAGCATCGAGATAGCGAGTAAGATGGCAGGAGCCTCGGTGATGACCTCGCCGTCGATGGCGAGGACGGGGACGCGTCGTTTGGCGTTAATGGAGCGGAAGGAGTCCGGGATGTTGACTACGGCGCCGGGGAGGGGGACGTGCGCGTTGATTGCTTCGAAGGGGAGGAAGGCTTCGTGGAGGGCGATGTGTGTTGCTAGGGAGCAGGCGCCGGGCGCGTACCACAGCTTGAGGTCCGGCATGGTGGATGTCTTGGCTGGTCGACAAGGATAGAATTCGCGGTCAAAGTGGGTTCCAAACAGGAGATCCAGAGTTCGATCATTCCGTGCACTTAAGTAAGTGCAGTACATGGCGAAGAACTAGGCGAAGGGCGTGAATATGCCAATCGGGTTGATATGACAATGGTTTCCCGTTCCGATCGTGTGTACGCGTTGCTGTCAGATCTCACCCTGTTCCTGGACCTGGTAGACCTCGCGTCACTCGCTTGCATCGCTAAGCTCGACAACCCAGCACCAAACGCCCTTCCCTTCCGTTCGAAGTGCCCGCATTCTCTTTAAACCTGGAGCTGTGCAGTGAACCTCACTCTTAAATCCGGGAGACTGCTCCAGCAATAGATCAACCACCCCTGGCCACGCTAGGCACGCTAAACAACGTCCTCCACGACGCAACATTCGGCTCCAGATCCGAGATCCGGTAGTAAACGCACCTCTCAAACTCGCCATCGTTAAGCGCGTGCGTCTTCTCAAAGAATTGGATCGTCAAATTCTCCGCCGCGCCCGTCCCCTCCTCCGGCCTAGTCCAGCGCGCACACCCCAACACCTCCACAGGAGTAAGACTCCTAGCCTTCGCAAACCCGATCGGCCGTGCGTAATAGACGGCTAGATTCCGCTCCTCGGCATCGGGGATGAGGATCGGTGAGGCGAGCATGGTAGGTCTGGGGGAGGCGTTGTCGGGATGGGGCTGGATGCGCGCCTGGAATATGTCGACCAGATCGAGCGCTTTGGCGAAGTGTTCGCTGTTGTAGAGGCCCTCGCGCTTGATCAGGCGGAGTCTCGCTGCTGCCCATTTGTGCGTGGAGGCGTCGTTGAGGATGATGGCTGCCATGTAGAGCAGCGGGGTTATGCCCATCTTGACGGCGTTGCAGGCGGTGTGGTGGAGTCCGTTGGATGTCAATGATGATGCATCGGGGTCGAGGCTTTGCACGATTCGAATGATGTGGTGTGCGTATTTGCGGGACTTGTGTGCGTTTAGTCTGCTGCCGTTTGGAGAGTCGTTGGCGAGCATCCAGTACGTGCGCGCCATGTAGCAGCAGAAGAGCATGTGTGCTACAGGATCTCCAGACGAACCGAGTGGGCCTGCGTTTGATGAAAGTGCAAACGCGGCGCCTATGTCTTCCTCGCGCGCTCTTGCAACGTCTCCATTCAGCTGCTGCAGACTACTATCAGAGCGCAGATGTGCACACAGCTGCAAAAGCCTCTGCTGGAACCCCATGATCGAGTCAGCATGTATCGCATCTTCCGTCGCGCTCAACGGCGTCCAGACCGCCCGATTGATCGTCGGATACTGGCAAATGAAGTCAAGCAAACTTTGCAATGTGAGATCTGTAGCTGTGGATGAGAATCCAGTCGAGCGCACCCAAACCGAGGTCCATGCTCTGGATCGAACTTTCGCGCATACAGTGGGAAGTGCTCCATCGGAAGCACGATTTGTGCGACTAAGGAGAGCTCGTTCGTGCATGCGAGCAGTTCTTCGTGGTGGGCGAGCTGCTCGGGATGTTCTGTTATGTAGTAATGCGCTGTTCTCAGGTGGCGAAAAGCGCTTGCAGGGTTGCCAGCGAAGGACTGGGATGTATGATTAGCACCCGCTCTCGAAGCACAGGCAGCTGGGACTGGATACCTCGAAATACGTGAGCAGCATCAAGACTCCAATGCGGAGACTGCGCGCAACGCAGACCAGATCCTCTTCACAAATCTTCTGCAGCTGAGCCAATGCAACGCCATATGCCTCGAATGCCATGATCTGCATCTGCGCTCCTAGCTGTCTAGTTTTCTCCCGTGACAAGAACAGTAATGCGCGATGAATGGCACCCAAGGTCACAACAGCATCAAAGACGTACTCCGTGCCCCATGCGATGGTCAACACGGTGCCATTCCAGAAGTCTTGATGGTCAGGGTGGAAGAGCAGTTTCACTGTCTCCGTCGTGTACTGCTGATACCCTAACGCGTCCAATGCACGTCGATGTAAGGGTTGCGCAATGGAATCGCTGATGATCTCTTGTTCACTGACCTCTCTCGCCGCAAATTGGTCACTTGTCCTTCGTCCTGTAGATGTCGGAATTGAAAGCAAGGAAGGCGATATATCGAGGTCGCGCATCTCCACGTCAAGCTTCTCAAGCTTCTGCACGTTTGTGCCATATTGGCTATGCTGACTCGAGGTCACGCTGGTGGAGCGCTCGAGCGCTGCTGGCTCTTCGGATGGCGCACTCCGCTTCAATGGAAGAGCTCTCGGGGTCTCATAGCCCGCGCAGAGGACATTCGCCTTCTGGCACCTTTCACAGTTGGGACGCCGTTCATCGCACTTTACTCGTCTTTGTCTGCATGACAAACAGCCGGTCTTCGCTCTTTGCTTGCGTACTGGGGTCGCATTCATCACCGATCAGGACATGCCACATGTACACTGCTGAAACGGAGTGAAGATAATCAATTCACGCGCTGCGCAAAATCTTACTAAGCCGTTGGGCTGTTCGCCGGCGAGGTCAGATCCAAGGATCGGAGGCGATGTCAGCGGCTGTGTCAGTGAAAACGCCTGCAGGGAGCAAGATGGCATCGGTGAGACACTCGAATGCGGCAGGTTGTAAGAATGCTTACGTGGTGTGAAACAGTCCTGCTCAATGTAATGGCAGGACCGTGATCGAACGGAAGCAGAGAAGCGAATGGCGGAGACGTCATGTGAAGGTCTCGATAGGAAAAGTTGGGTATGCAATTACTGTCGCGCTAGTAACTTGCCAGGTGCGCACTACTTCCATCATACAGCCATTGACTTCTCCAGCACTACAATCTCGGCTCTCTCATCTGTTCCGTCGGTTCCCTCAATGAATACAGGCGCTCCAAAGCCACCAACACCGAAATAATCTTCACCATCAGTCTCACCAATGCCTGGCATCGGCGCAACACGGTGCAGCACGTAATATGTCAGCATCGAAACACATGCACCTAGCGGCCACGACATGTAGTACAAATGAGACCAGCCTTCCATCTCTTGGCCGCCTTGAACCTGTCTCGCGAAGCCTGGCAGCGTAAGCCAGATGCCCATGATCCATGCGATCGGGGCACGCCAATTCAAACCGCGCCAGTAATAATATACACTGTCGTGGCCTTTCGCATACAAGTCTGTGAGTTTGAACAGACGCCGGCGTACGATGAAGTAATCTGCGTACATGATTCCGGTCATCGGGCCTAGGAAGACGCCATACCCGCCTAGCACGGTCAGGAATTTACTTGCTCCGTTGAGCAGCTGCCAGGGCTGGACAATGAAGGAGATGACTGCGAGAAGGAGCATGCCTCTGCGAATCGTGAAGTAACGTGGGAGCAGAGAGGAGATGTCCATGCCACCAGATAGCCCATTGTTGGCGACGACCATACCGAATTGGGCTATCATGAAAGCAAAACTGACGAAGAATACGGCAGCTCGCGACCGACCTGAGTCGCCGTAATGGGCCTGGAGTGCGTCCAAGAGGGTGTATGGTGCCCAGAGAAGCGTTTCGCGAGTCTCGGGAAAGATAGTAGCCGCACAGGATGTGCAGACTATGCCGATAAGCGCGACGACTAGATTGCGTCAGTATAAGGGCCGAAAGTAGAGCATCGATGCTAGACATACCAATCGTACCCAGAGGCACCATGACTAGCTGCGCCAGGACTTGATCTTTGGGTTTCCTGGCATAGCGGGTGTAATCAGATTGCACGTAGATGTGGACAGATATGCTGCTGATGTTCGTGCAGATGCCGAGCACGTACATCCACGATAGATGCGATCCGGTAGCCTGAACGACTCCCGCCGCACTGACGTCTTGCAGAAGCTCGCCTCCACCGTTCGCCGTGACAACGCACCAGATGAGCATGGCAAAGACGGTTGGAATGATGCAGGCACAGCAGACCAGGAATGGGACTTTGTACTTCTCTGGAGAGATCCAGATGAGGGGAAGATAGAGTATCGTGAAGAGGATGAACGCTGTGAAGTCTCCTGTGGTCATGGTCCCATTCGCAAGTGGCGTGTTCAGGTTTCTGAAAGAAGGCCACATCGATGTCAGCAGCACACGCAGGCACTGACCGCCCCAGAACACCTGTGTCGAAAACCAGATACAAGCAAGGAAGAATCGCTGGGCGACCACGAAAACGTAGCCTTTGGTGCCCCAACATGCGCGTTGAATGATCGGAAACCCTACGTGCCACTTTGCGCCGGGCGCACCACTGAGCACGCACATGACGCCGACGATGATGTTTCCGACGATGACGGTGACCATGCATTGCCAAACGTTGAGACCGAAGGCGATGAGAGAAGAGCCAGTGGTCCAGCCGCCGATGTTAAACGATCCTGATTTTGCTCAGCATGTGTTGCGAAAATCGAACACATGCACTAACCTGTGATGACCCACAAGGTCACAAATTGCCACGGCCCGTACGTTCTGCGTTCGGCTGGTAATGGTTTGATGTCATCATTGTAGGCGACATCCTCGTTCTTGGAGCTATTGACCTCGAGTGAGGAGAGGATCTTTTTGAGATCCATGGTAATTGTGTCAGGTACTGGTTCACTGTACGTGGAGGGCTACACGATGCTTATATAGACACTCGAGGCCATCTTCAGCTTCTGGGATCCAACTCCTTATCTTTTACTTCTCTCCGCACTTCAGATACTGGCGCACCTTTGGTGTTGCGAATCTCAGCGGAAGATTATCCAGGTCCGAAGAATTCGATAGATTAGCCGCCTGTAGCCAATCAGAAAACGGAAAGTTTAACAGCCAATTGTCCCACCTTTGCGAGTCTAGTCCGTCTATAGTCAAGCGGCTTTCCCCCCAGCCTTGTCCAGCTGGCATAATTTAACAGCTTGAATTTAGCCGCAAGGCTCATAGCTGTTCCGATTGATAGTATACCTGCTTCGAGCAGAATGCTTTCAACCTCCGTTCAGACTGCCATAGTGCTTCGGGCTCACTATCATTTGTTACCATGGCCACAACCACTGCCGTACATACATCTTCTGATGGTCCACAAGTGATCAAACTCGTCAATGGCTCGACAGTTACAGCCAAATCAAATGTAGCCACAACAAATGAGACCATTCCATTGATTGATGTGTCTCGCATGTACAGTGCGTCACTGGCGGATCGACAAGCCTTAGCAGAAGAAGTCCGGGACGCTTCTCGCAATATCGGCTTCTTTCTGATATCAAACCATGTAGGAAGCTCTTTCATGCTTGACAGCATATCATGGCTAACGGGTTCAGGGCGTTGATCTTAGTCTTGCCCAGAATACGCTTGAGCAAGGAAAGCGTTTCTTTGCTCTTCCAGCAGAGAAGAAAATGGAAGTGCACACCGACCTGATGCCAACAGAGTTCTGCGGCTATCATCCAATGGAGCAGTACAACTTCCATGGCGCCAAATACAAGGGTCAGCTTGCCTCGACTGCTACGATAAAACGAAAGCTGATGTATGCCTAGACCTAAGTGAAGCATTCAATTGGAATTACGATGCATCAAAAGATCCTGATGCTGAAGATCCGTCGCTAGCGCCGATCAACCTCTGGCCATCTGGTGTTCCTGGGTTCCAAGACTCGTTGTGTGCGTATCAGACAGCGCTGATCCGGTTTGCTCGCAAGTTGACCCAGATATTTGCACTTGCGCTACACCTGCCAGAGGATGCATTTGACGAGTACGTCAAAATTCCGGAGGCGGGTATGCGAGTCCTTCATTATCCAGCACAAACGGCTTCGAGAGACGATCAGAACGGCATCGGTGCTCACACGGACGTGGAGTACTTCACCATCATCACACAGGACACGGAAGGGCTCGAGGTCTTTGGCAAGTCTGGACACTGGATTCGAGTGAAGCCGATCCCGGGTTCGTTCGTCGTAAATATTGCGGATTGCTTCATGCGAATGACCAACGACTTCTTCGTGAGTACCGTCCATAGGGTCGTCAATGATGGGGGAAACGAAAGGTACTCGGCACCTTTCTTCTGGGGGTTCAATCGGAGCACGCCCCTGACTCCAATCGACACATGCGTTGATGAGGCACACCCGCCGAAGTACCCGCTCATGACTGCAGGAGAATACTATGAGTGGCGCACGGTGACACAGAAGAAACTTCGTGGTGGGCAAACGGTGTCTTGATAGAATCAATTCCAAGTGAAGGCCAACAACAGGCCATAGCTTGCCGATCAAACATATCAGATTCATTCTTACGAGAAGTCTTCCATATGCATGCTGTTCCATTCTGAAGCATCCCAAGTCTCGATCCAGGGTATGATTTGCGCAACGTCCAAGAACTGATCCGCGCTGTCCATGCTGAATGGGTCGAAATTAAAGGCGAAAGGCGCATCAGATTGCTCCGTTGCTTGTGTCGTGTCGAGCTCGGATGTGGCGACATCATCAAGCAGATCGTCAATCTTCTTTGTATGTTCCCGGAGCTGCATACTAGCACGCCGGGTGTATGACATGTTAGAGTCCAAGCTCTCAAGAAATTCGGCCATGCATAAGCTGGTGCAGACTTAGTACAAGTCATGACGCCGATTGATGCAGAGGACTCACATCACTGCTTTTAGCCTGTCATATTCGGCACGCGGCAAGCCTTTGCCAATGAAGTTGCTGAGTATGTAGCCAAAGCCAGAAAGCTCTTGTACCTGGAGTCACATTAGCGCAACGCTAATGCTCAGAACATATGATGCCATGCTTGCCATTGCCAAACTCATCGTTTTCAGATACTCCACAGGAATCGAGGTGATACTCTCCACAAGCTCCAGTGCGGTCAAGCATGCCTGCTCAAGTTTTGATCGACTCCAAGAGTATGTCACCATCTTCAAGAGCTCCACAGAAGTCAGCGGCGAAATGCGACTGTCGCTCCACCTACCTCACCAGGAATGTGCATACTATGTTTGCCGTTTGAAATCCACACCGAGTCTTGTGTATGTCGGATGACATAGGATGCGCAACCTTAAACCTGGTCGGCAGGTTTTCATACGCGGACATTAACGGTGCAAGAATCCTGTCTTCATGGCCATAGTCCAACAAGAATGAGGTTGACAAGACCGAGCGCTCCTGTAGTCGTGGTTCTCGAAGGAGACGTACCTTCGTCAACATATGCTCCAAGCCACGATATAGATCTGTCACAAAATTCCAGCCACTCAACCACTCTTCATCGTCTTCGGCTTCATCATTCTCGCCCTTTGGATATGCGACCGTAGACTGTAGCTCCGGGCATCGGATTGCATGGCCCATTACCAGAGCCATGTGAACCTCCAGCCGGTACATATGCCAGTACACCCTTCGTCTCTGCTCGATCTCTACAGCAGAGATATTGCGGGGCCACCGACGCTCATCGCATAAAGACTGCTCTGCAACAACAGCGTGATAGAGCCCCATGTATCGCTGTACCAGGAAGGCATCGCCAATTTCAAGACCAATTACACATATCAGAGAGATTGCTTGAAGATATTCCAAGTTGGTCGGCGTGCTGGACGTGAACTGAGTCGCAGCTACAGCTTGCCCGAGATAGTAGTCAGGCTTGACTTGGGACCTCAGATGCCGAGGGACTGGGCTGGTTCCATGAACAATTCGATGCGCACTCAGCGCGCACATTGCCATATACCTAGCATATGCTGGCTCTTCGGTCGATGGTCGTTCGTACGACCAGGTCTCCATGAACTCGCGCTCTTGAACATGGTTGACCCTACAACGCGTCAGCAGTCCAGACACATTATCCTTTGAGTCGTATATTGCTGACACAGGGTACACGTATTGAAAGAAGGACGCGATGAGAAAGGACTCCAATTCTTCCTTTTGTGCCGGCCTCGAGACCATAGATGTCAAAACGGCGCGCCTGCGACCAGGTTTCGGACCACGTTTATTGACTGTACGATTGCGCGTGCAGGTGAGGCCTGCCTCTTCACATGTCACACATGCCGATGTATCATCATTGCCAACGCGACAGCGTCGGCCTCGCTTATGGCACGCATCGCAAGCTTGAGTAACTCGGGCCACCTTTGCTGTCGATTTCATGATTGACGATCAAATCGTGTAGTTCAATCGATCGGTTCGCATCCGACTCTGACCGCATGGTTCAGCAAAGATCCCCAAGGATGGCGGAGAATAGCACCGTAGGCTCAAGCAATTTGAACAACGTAGGGGTGAAGATTGCAGCTTCGTTAAGTTACGGGTTCAAGCTCAATCGGGAAAGTTTCGGAGATGAAGACAGTCACGTGAAAATGTATTGACGAATTCCTTTACGGGTGTAGGATAGGCACATGGTTCGAATACGCAGCTCTCGTGATCAAAATCATATATGGTCAGGAATTGGAAACGAGCGCGGCTATGCTCTGCAGTCACGTGAGTACCAAGTGACCCGTGGCGGCACAATCTTTTGATAGCAGATGCGCTGGTAGAAGACGGCGGCGAATCTGCGAACCACTTTCCCCATGAATTCAATCACTGCAGGTCGAAGCAGTTGCGAGCTTCGTGTTCTTGCGCAAGACTCAGGCGCCCAAAATTCCGTAAGCCGGACCTGTGGCATTGTACGTCAATATGCCATGTGGAGAGCGCTGCACTGTCTCAACCTGGAACAGACGTCCAGTGGTAAGCCTTCCCGTAATGATCAAAGCCTGTGTCCGCGATCTCGTCTCGAATGAAAATGGTATTCTCTGGAATCGCGTGCATTGCTTGCGACCACATCCTCCTGAAAATGACTTTGCTGGTGATTACGGGGTCGGTCTGCCTCCAGAAACCCTCTTTATGCACATATGTTGTCATGATTGTTGTGCTCCTTGCGGCAGCACTGCTCCCTTTCGGACGAGTCTTGTTCTCTTGGACTGCGACATTGTACCACGATATGCCTGGAAATCCTTCGACGCTGAACGTGTCCTGGCAATCGATCCGGAAGCGTCTGTTCTCACATAGATTGCTTTTCTTCGGCGTGTCTTTAGGTAATGCCAAAATGAGGCCGTGGTCTTTTCGCGATTCTTCATGAAGCTCTTTCAACCAGTCTTCAAGCTCTTGCCATAGTCGTCTGGCATAGCTTTGATCGTTGTCGTCGTCCAGTTTGCGGAGCAAATTTGGGCTTTCTCGTGCCATTTCAGACGCCTGGCTTGTACTCGTAACAGATGAGTGAGGAGTTCTATCGAGAAAGATCAACTTGAGATCGAGTGCGAGAGTGTAGGCTTTTAATCTACACAGCCTGACACGAAATACTGCGACGTGACATTAGTGCGCTCCCAATAAACCATAGCCACGTTGGCGAGACGCCATGTTTGATGGTCATAGGTAGATTGCAGGCCAATCATCTCAGATTAAACGCTTCTGAATATCCAGCTACGTCCAGCCTGCTTTTCGTGCATCGGGCTGAAGATACGGGCCGCATGTGCTAGTTTTGCGACCAGGCTGAGCGTGATAGTATGGCGCCCTTGCGGATAGAAGCAAGCATCAATATACAATTTAGGGGGCGACAAAGAATTCGCGATATAAGATTCCCTTGACTGTAGCAGCAGCCGCCGAAGACGTTGTCGCTGATCCGACAACTACATTAGGGTGGATGCTTGCGCATTAAGGTCCCTGTGTCGCTAACAACCAGCCTAGAAGTCAGAGCCTCGAGAGCTAAGGAGCGGCTACGTAAGGTCAAGCTATGATGAATCCTGATTGTCTGCTCAACACTTTGGAAGAGCATGCAATGGGATGAAAGGTGGTCGGATTTCTCAGGAATACGAATTTGCCATCTTCACTTCCCGATCGGGCAAGCTTCGGAGGATCCACAACATCGGTAAGGTGACATAGACGTGATCGAAAATCCTCGCCTCGCACCTGATTCCGCTGCGGCCTCCGCTGGCGTGATGTCAAATCTCCAAGATTGACATCAGTTCCCACGTGGGTCGTCCAGCGGGTCTCCGGAGCTGCTACATAAGCAGCAACCTGCATTGATACTCTCTGCCCTCTTTCTAAGCTTGATTATTCATTCATCCCAGCTTCACGACTCTACTCCACAACAACTACCATGGTATCAGCGGATATCAAAGAATTGGCGACGGAATGGCTGCGTATCGATAGAGACGAGGATACGCGCGATGAGATCTACAAGCTTCTGGTGCAAGGTCATGAGGATGAATTAAAGAAACAACTTACGCCGCGAATTGCCTTCGGGACTGCCGGTTTGCGCGCGAGGATGGAAGCAGGCTTTGCGCGAATGAACGCTGTGACTGTTATTCAAGCCTCGCAAGGTCTTGCGGAGTATGTGATGGAGAAGTGTGAGGATGTCAAACATCGCGGTGTTATCATTGGGCGGGACGCGAGACACAACTCCGAGAAGTTCGCGAGGCTGACCGCCGCCGCTTTCGTGGCAAAGGGGATCAAGGTTTGGTGGCTTGAGGTGCCCGTCCATACACCTCTTGTACCTTTCGGTGTCAAGCAGCTCAACGCCGCAGCTGGCATAATGATCACTGCTAGCCATAATCCGCCACAAGACAATGGCTACAAAGTATACTGGGAGAACGGATGCCAGATCATACCACCACATGACAAGGGTATCGCGGCCTCGATACTAAAGCACCTCGATCCAATTTCATGGGACGAATCAGTTGTCGACGACAGCATGTTGGTCCAAGGCACACTTGGCCTGGTCCAGGACGAGTATGCCAAAGCCGTCGCATATGCTGCAGATTGGGAGGGCAAACTCAAGTCCACATCAGATCTGAAGCTCAAGTTCGCCTACACAGCAATGCATGGCGTGGGTCTGAACTACATGACACGTGCACTCGAACAGCTTGGAGTCGCGCAATACATGCACGTGGTCCAGGAGCAAGCACACCCCGATCCCGACTTCCCTAGCGTCAAATTTCCCAACCCTGAGGAGAAAGGTGCGATGGATATGTCCTACCTGAGCGCAGACCGGCACGGCGTAGATCTGATATTGGCGAATGATCCGGACGCCGATCGCTTTGCAGTCGCAGAAAAGGTCGATGGAAAGTGGCACCAATACACTGGGAATCAACTCGGGATATTGCTCGCCTCGCACGTTTTGGAAGCGTACACCAAGCCAAGAGAAAAGCTTGCCATGCTTTCGTCAACGGTGTCATCGCGCATGCTGGCGGTCATGGCCGCAAAGGAGGGTTTTCACCACGAGGAAACGCTTACGGGTTTCAAGTGGATGGGCAATATGGCGCTTCACCTTGATCAGAAAGGTTATGACTCGCGCTTTGCCTTTGAAGAAGCCATTGGATATATGATCCCTGGTGTGGTGCATGACAAAGATGGTGTTGCAGCGGCCGCTACATTCTTGACAGCAGTCGTGCGGTGGCAGGAGCAAGGTCTATCGCCATGGAAGAAATTACAGAGCTTGTACTCGACGTACGGATATTTCGAGGACGCGAACACCTATCTCATTTCCCCGTCTCCGGCTGTCACCGATCAGGTCTTCAAGTCTGTGCGATCGTTGGGTTCACCATACCCGGCGACTCTTGGAGATCGCAAGGTGCTTAGCTTCAGAGACTTGACGCTCGGCTACGACTCATCGACAGAGGACAACAAGCCATCCTTACCAATCGATCCCGAAAGTCAGATGATTACTTGCACCGTGGACGGCAATGTGAGATTCACAGTGCGTGGTTCTGGCACGGAGCCAAAGATCAAGTTCTACATCGAGGCTCAAGGCACGAGTTCCGATGCAGCAAAGAAGGAAGCAGATGCTGTGTTGAAGCAATTGCTAGAAGAGTGGTTCGTTCCTGACAAGCATGGCCTGAAGCTACCCGCGTGATTGTGACGATGGGGACGTTGGAGGAATAAAGTATAGATACCCTACATTGGCCGATAAGGCTTGATGAAGTTTGGAGTGTATGATAGACCGGAATCGTTTTCCGCTATGGGAGTCTATGAAGTCTATGTTATAATCTTTTAGTGAATAAGCCTCCGTTGCGAAGGTCTTCTATGCTCTTGTTGTCTGTGCCATGGTATACCCGCCGCCATACCACACCCTGCCCCACCGGAGCACAACTCCATCTTCCTCTCCAACAGTCCACCCTCCCTTCACCTCATCTTGCCAGTACTCGCTTACCAGCCACTGATTCACCTCCTCAATCTTCTCCACAAACGCTTTCATCTTCTTCGGATGAACTTCCCCATTCTCGTTCGCAAAGTCACCTCTCGTAATGAAGCGTCCAATCGTCAGATGAGCACTCGGCACCACATACCGACTGTCAACCTTGACACCCGCATTCGTCACCACATCAAAGACATCCCTCCTCAAATGATGGTAGCTGAACTCGTCGTCCGGTCCTGCAGCAGGTACAAAGCTCAATGCCAGCGCACTAGCATCAAACCCAATCATCGGCTTGATGAGTCGTGCTTTTCGGCCCTGCTGCAGCGGGTAGTTCACCACGTCATTCGCTACACCTGCGATCTGAGTCTTGAGCACTTCGATTTCCTCTGCGGTCTTTGAGTGCGTGATTTCCAAGATGGTGATGTGCAAGTTCTCGCGGGGCATGAGCCATAGGTTTGGTGCAACGTCTTTCAGTTTCTGCTGCACGTTCTCGATGAGTGAGCGAATGTGCTCTGCTGGTCTTCCCCAGAAGACGAGGCAGTGTCGTGGATCCTCGAAGGGTAGTTCACTTGATTTACTCGCCTCGATCTGAGAGAGGATCGGATCGACGATCACGCCGCTAAAGGTGGGATCGAGCAGTTTTTCCTTTTGCTGCGCGTTTCGTGTGCTGCGGTGGGTGGAGTAGCGTTCCTGCAGATTCTGAAGGGAATTCTCCGATGCTTCGAGGAGAGCATTGTAAGGATTGGCGAATTTCGATGTGTCGATACCGCTCAGATCTTGGAAAGGGTTCGAAGCCAGGTGCGGCGGTATGCTCGTAGTCGTTGGATCGTGGCCCATCTTCAGTGTCTCTACGATGTTGTTTTTGGGATGATTTGGGCCTCAGTGGGTGGTGCTGGACGGTCCTTAAATCGTCCGACACTCGTATATTCTCGTAAACTTTGCGGGTGTTTCATCCAAGTCGTGGTCTAATAGATTGATGAATAATTGCGTAGAAAGGGCAGTTGGAGGCAGCGTGCTGGTGTTGAAAAGGGAAGCGCATCCGAGCTTGACAGCGGAAAGGTTCCTTCACGAAATGAGCGGTCTACGAATTCCAAAACCTCTGCCACAACATCTCCCAGACATTCTTGGAGCTCGAAGTTCTATCTATGTTGCGCGTGTCCATCGGAGGCAGGTGACTGGCGTCCGAATTGTGCTTGTCAGTTTCCATGTACCATCGATGCCTCATCACAACGATCGTCACGAAAGAAAGGTCCTCCGGCTGGACTTCATCTCGACCTAACGCGATCAGATGGTTGAGGCTCCATTTCCATTTCAAAGGCGATTTCACTGCTGGTCTGAAGGATGATGACGGTGTGCCAATCAGAAGCAGAGGTTTCTGGCAACACCATGCACCTCGACTATGGTGGGGCGCAGTCGCCGAGAGGCTACAGCACTGCCCACACGATCCAACTCCTTTCCTCCAATCTGAACATTAGTGCTCGTTTCTCCATTCTTTGATCATATATCATCAGCCAACATGTCATTCAATGTGTCTATAGGCGATGGTATCGCAGTCGCAAAGCTCGCACTCTCGATCACGAACTGTCTACAGGATGTCGGGGGTGCCCGCTCGGAGTACCAGGAGCTGTTGAGGGAATTGGAGACTCTGCAAAAAGCACTCGCCCATCTCGACACGCTTCAAGCTCAGAGCGAGGATCCGAGCACGCTAGATTCGATCAAATTTGCGGCCATTAGCTGTCGCCAGCCGCTCGAAGACTTCTTAAGAAGGATCCGGAAGTATGATGACAAGCTTGGCGTTGCCAGCAAGCGAGGACGGCTCAAAGGCGTCAAGCGCAAAGTTCAATGGACCATGACCGAAAAAGATGCCATCGACAAGCTCCAGAAATATCTGAACATGCATGTCACCACCATCAATGTCATGCTCACGGAATACGGCCTTGAGAGCATGAGTATAGCCAACAAGAAGGCGGCAACGGATCGTCTTCGTCTTCGGGAAAGGATCGAATGCACAAATCGAGTCATGGACAGTGTAAGAGACGATGCGCAAAGCCAATTCCAGATCGTGCGGCACACGAATACGCTTGTCTCCAGACTGTTCCGCATGGTGAGCGGCGACATCAAAGCATCATGGCAGATACTGCACGATATGGTCGCCAAAGTCTGGTAAGTGGTCCAGAGGTAGAACTCGAAGCTACGAAGCAGTAAGCTAAGTTGTGGCCAGTGTGTCCACGCAACAAATATACGCGATTCTCATCGAGATCAAGGCTTCCGTATCATCAGTCGATACTCGTTGGACCTTTTTCCAGGCTCCATACATAATCGAGGACACCCTAGGCTTCAAGTTTCCGGTTCCTTCAGAGTACGACTTCGAGCTCCTAAATAACGTTCTAAAGTGGCGACTACGTAACAGAACGTTTTATCCTGAGGTCGAAGCAGGCAATTACGAACTATCAAGATCGAATAAATCCGACGTTATCATCACCAAGGACACCCTGCTAACACCTGGGGCCTCAATCACCATGGCCATGATCGTCTTGAAGGTCTCATCTGGTTTTGAGATCTGCCCGCTGCCGAGATGTGGATCTTCGCAAACGCTCGCGGCTCCAAGTGGCGGCCGACAATGGTATGTGCAGTGCGACTTTGCGCACGCCTCTTACTGATATCTGTCTTAGTACACAATGCGGCGTGTGGTTCGATGAAGCCACCAAACCACTCGAAAAGCTCGGCGAAGCTGCCACTCGTCTAGCAAGCGATGCCGGCGCATCGACAAGCAGCAACGAAAAGATGAAAGAACCCTTGAGCAGACCCAAAACGACAAAAGATTCGCATGATCAGCTCTACAAGCATGTCCGCTTCTCTAATTGGCAGACCAACAGCAATATCATGAATAGTGCCCAACAGCCAATCCTCAATGACGCACTGAACTATCTTGATCAGGTTGAAGTGGCATTCATCGAACAGCCGGACCAATACAATGAGTTCTTGGACACCATGAAAGATTTCAAGACAGGGGCAATCGACACGCCAGGGGTGATAGAACGAGTGTCGGCTTTGTTCGTTGAACAACCTGCCCTCTTTGAAGGCTTCAACACGTTCCTGCCTTCTGGATACAAGATCAGCGTCCTCGCCGAGTACGGACAAAGACGCGTGCGGTGTATAACGCCCGAAAGGACTGGACTTTCCTCGGGCTATACACAAACTGATGGTGACACCGAGGGGAAGACTTGGTCAGATGATCACCGCGATCTTGGCCGCATAAAAGCTTCTCTAGCCGAGCTAAACTACCAACTAGACGAGCTAGACCACCAAATAGACGAGCTAGACTTCCAACTAGACGAGCTAGGCTACCAACTAGACGATTGAAGTTGATGGTGTAATGGTGTCGAGCAGACAATAGAGGTCGACGGAGCATCTTTCCAAGCAAACAGTAGAGGTTGATGCTCAGACGGGCCATGATCCCAGTAGATTCGAACAACCGGGGAACAAATGCAGGACTGAATCCAAGCGACCGACGAAAATATGGGGGACTGTTCATGTTCCTCTTAGTCTATCAACAACACATCTGAAAACGATATATGCCATCGTCGGCTTTTCATCTAGACGTTCACTTTGCCTTTCTCAATTCCTCGTTTCTGTTTCAAGCGTTCATGTCCTTCCATGATCATCATGTCCGACAATCTCATGACCTTAGACCTTAACACCACCCTCCTCCTCCTCAACCTCCTGCCCCTCAAA
This sequence comes from Scolecobasidium constrictum UM 578, assembly GCA_000611715.1. NCBI lineage: Eukaryota > Fungi > Ascomycota > Dothideomycetes > Venturiales > Sympoventuriaceae > Scolecobasidium > Scolecobasidium constrictum. The sequence goes on along the minus strand of AZYM01000042.1, from coordinate 210 downwards.
CTTAGGCAACCTCTTCTCAATATCCTTCCACGTCTCCTCACCCTCACACATCCCCCGAATCGCCTTCAAGATCTCCTCCTCACTGCCACGCACCTGCATCGTACTATCCCTCTCCCTCAGCGTATACGTCCCCTTCGTCAAACTCTCGAAATCAACCGTGATACCGAGCGCAGTCCCCACCTGATCCTGCCGCGAGTACCTCCGTCCGAT
>AZYM01000041.1:0-35718 GCA_000611715.1 Scolecobasidium constrictum UM 578 | reverse complement strand
GCGGAGAGCGCCTTGACGCGGGCAAGGAGGTCGGGGTTGTTGGAGAGGGGGAGGAGGGCGACGGGGATGGGGGCGAGGGTTGGTGGGAAGGAGAGCACGGCGCGGGCTTCGTCGCCTTCGCGGGTCCAGAAGACGTGCTCGCAGAGAGCGTAGAATATGCGACCGAGACCCTGGAGTCCGGTGTGTTAGTGTGGGCTGCGTGAATGAAAGGTATGAGGATAGACTCACGAATGAAGGCTCGATAACGTTGGGTGTGTATGAGCGGGTGTGATCGACACGAGTGCGCTTCTCGATGACAACAAGGTCGTTCGTGAGCTCGACTGAGTCACCAACGCCAGGTACGGAGATGTTGATCTTGCCATTGCTCTTCAGCTCGAGCGACAGCTTTTCCCTATGTGCATATGTTAGCATGGCCGCCCAGGATGTCCTGAGTACCGTATTTGACATACCTCAGATCATCTGACAGCGCGCTGATAGCCGCCTCGACAGTGCTAGCATCCTTCCTGAACTTTGGGCCAAAAGCCTTCTTATTCGGCTCCGCTGCCCAGAACTCCACGGTCTGCGGCTCAGCAAGCGTCTCTCTCGCCTGCAGCGGCGCCCCAGTCTTCTTCATATGCACCGTCAGATCGTATGCTGATCGATCCGCATTGCCAATGCACTCAATCCAGCCATAGCTCGTCTGCAACTCCGCATCCCAGCAGTCGCTGGCATAATGCGCCATCTCGTTTGCCATGTGCTGTCTGTACCGTATCTTGCCTGGGTTGCAGCCCAACTCCTCCAAGAAAAGCTGTATCCGCGCTAGGAAGTACCCGAGTGTCTCGTTGTCGACGATCTTCTTCTCCACCGCTTCACCGATTGGCATGCTTGTCACCTCGGTCTTGCCAGACAATTGTACGTCGCGGTCGAGGAGGTTAAGCTTGACGTGTGCCACCTCGTGGAAGCGCGGGTGCTTCTTGTCATTGGGATCGACGAAGTGCTCGATCTCGGCCATAGCGAACTCGCGGACACGAAGGAGGCCAGAGCGCGGGGAAATCTCGTTACGGAAGGACTTGCCGATGGTGGCGGAGGCGAAGGGCATCTTGCCGTTGTTGTACTCGAGGAGCTTGCTAAAGTTGAGGAACTGGCCTTGAGCTGTTTCAGGGCGGAGGTACTGTGATAACATGGTGAGCTGAGGTAAACCAATGCGCAAAGAATGATTTGACTCACGCCACGCAATGAGCTTGAGGGCCCAATGTTGGGGATTTGGAACATGAGATTGAACTGCACTGGTGCCGTCGTGCGCTCGCCAGTAGTCGGATTGCGAATGTCGTACTTGTCCATCAGCTCGCCCAACTCAGGCCCGCCGTAGTTGTCGATCTTGGCCAGCACCTCCTCATACTCCTGCACCACTGCATCCTCGAGCTTGACGGCCTGAATCGCACCGCCCTTCTTCTTTTTCTTCTTCGCCTTCTCATCATCTTTCTGCTCGACGGCTTGTCCACGTGCCTCTTTGTCACCCTTCAATCTGGACTCGAGGACTTCTTCGACAAGGTGGTCTGCTCGTAGGATCTCGCCGTTCTTGGGATCCTTCACCATCCAGTCTGTGCCATGTCAGTCTCGTATCAATATGACTCCGTTTTGTGCGTTCGTACCGCAGAATCGATCAACATGACCAGACGTCTGTAGGACTTCGTGCGGGGTGACAATTGGGCAACTACGGCATGAATTAGTTCGACGAGCTTCTAGACAACCGCTATGCTAAGTCATACTCCAGCTCTAGCATATTCTCTTCCAGGACGAAATGCCGCCGCCATAAATTGACAATATTCGCATTGAGCGCAGTACCGGGAGGGCCATAGTCATAGAACCCGCTCACAGCGCCATAAATCTCAAAGGAAGGCGTGTAGAACAGCGTCCGCCTGAGCAGGTTGTCCAGCTCAGCGCGATCGAGCGGCTTCCCCTTCAACGTCTCCATATTGTGGTTCTGCGCTTTCTTGTTCGCAAGTCTCGCCGACTGCGCCTTTAGTGTATGAAAGCTGTGATTGCGGCAGTTATTATTCGAGAATTGGTGAGGTGGAAGCCAATTCGTGCAGCGTGGTTGTCGCGGGACCGTGAGGAATCGTCGGAGGAGAGATGCTCGCATCAAAGGAGTGTGTAAGGTGAGTCACAGCTCTGAAGCAATAAATGTGTGGACCACGAGCTTTTGGTGTCGCACACTCGGATCAGAGCTACGGCACGGTGCATGAGAACGCGGTGAAACTCGCCTAATTGAGCTTAGCGTTCTCCGCCAGCATCTGAGTCCCCCGAAGTTCAACGCAGGACCTCACGCATGCAATCCAGCCTCGTCTTATTGTTCACAGGCCCTGTTAGACGTCAAGCTGAAGATTCGTTGCCTCTGCTTTACTAGCTCCAGATTGGATGGCAGATCAAAATGATGTTGCTTTCAGCCTCGTCGAGATTGAGTAATCGCGCACGAATGTGCTTCTTGATACGATTCGTGGCACTCAACGTGCGAATACATGATCTTCCCAGAGTTTGAGACTATAAATTACACCCCGACTGATGGTAGATGCGCAGAGGCATTGTGCTTCCACTAGACCTGCAGATTCGTGACCTCCTGACCCGCTTGCTTCGGCATTCGGCTGCATATAGTACCATATTACCGAGATCTTTCACGATCGCTATACTACCCAGCCATGGCCAGCAGCCATTGAGGATTCATAACATTTCGAGTATACTGACATACGTATTCAAGTGTTGTATCAGCGGTATAATCGACAAGTCACACACTTCAGCTATAGGTCTTCAGCCTGTCAAGAGCGCGCGGCATCGAGCACTCAACCTTCAAACACTCTCAAGGCTCGATCATGTCTAGAGAACGTCGTCCAGTCAAAGTCGCGAATTGCTCCGGCTTCCGAAGTATATCACCCAGATGAGCGGGAAGCAAATAAGACCTCCACTGACCGTGAGCGCAGATGACCCCGGTTATCAGATGCTCGCGCAGGTGACGTTGGGGGACGTGGATTTTGTGACGGGAGACTACCTCGCCGGTGCGTGTCTCAGCACTTGCTCTGACTCCAATCACTGATTGTGATGCGGCCAGAGATGAACATTGCCGAAAATGGAGAGGCGTATCGCAAAGGCAAGCATGACGGGTGGGAAGCCACAGCCTGGGAGGGATTGAGCATGAGCATCGATGCTCTAGCAGAGCGCGGCGTGAAGGCGATCATCAACGGCGGCGCGCTCAACCCTGCTGGCTTAGCTCGCAAAGTGCGGGACTTGGTTCGTGCTGATGCTACGGCGATTAGAAGCCAACTAACGGCATCTAGGTGCGCGAAAGAAAGCACGAACTCAAAGTTGCTTACGTGGCCGGAGACGACCTATTCGACGCCCTGCAAAAGGACTTCTCGATCCTGCCGCACTTGGACAGCGTCAATGACGAGATCAGACTTGCCGGCTCGAATGAACAGCTCACGAAGGAATCAATGGTGTCCGCTAATGCCTACATCGGAGCACGAGGAATTGTCGCAGCCCTGCGCGCTGGTGCTGACATTGTCATCTGTGGGCGTGTCGCCGATGCGTCGCCTGTCATTGCTGCCGCGTGGTACTGGCATGATTGGAAGGATACTGATTATGATCGACTCGCTGGTGCTTTGGTGGTATGCTCTACTGCTTGAGACTTCCGATCGTGATCGTGACGCTGACCATGACATAGAGCACATTTTCTTTCCAACAGATGAATCCTCGTCGAAATGCTAATATCCGTAGGTCTCTGGCCATCTAATCGAGTGCTCAGCGTACGCAACAGGCGGGAACTTCGCCGGTTTCACTGATTACGACATCGACTTATTCGTTGACCCTGGATTCCCAATCGCGGAGATCGGTATCGATGGCACTTGCATCATCACCAAGCATGCGGGAACAGGCGGCCTAGTCAATGAAGACACGATCCGCTGCCAATTCCTCTACGAGCTGCAAGGCAACATCTATCTTAATAGCGATGTCAAGGCATATCTGGACAAAGTGATCATTCGAAAGGTGGGGAAGGATCGGTAAGTCAAAACTCTGTACGAAGACAAGCATAGTCCAAGCTGATGATGGATGTAGGGTCCACGTGAGCGGTATTAGGGGTTCTCCGCCTCCGGAGACCACTAAAGTGGCTGTCTTCTATCATGGAGGATACCAGTCGCAGCTGCTGCTCAACGCGACGGGATACGGCACGCAGCAGAAATGGGCGCTCATGGAGAAGCAGCTGCGCGCAAAGCTCGATAAGGAACCGAGCAGCAAGGACCTCTCTATTTTGGAGTTTCAGATGTGCGATCTTAGGATCCCTCATGTTTTGACATGTCCATGAGCTTACTAAGTGCAGTGTCGGTGTGCCGGACGCGAATCCGAGGAGTCAGCTGAGGAGTACGACGTACTGTCGAGTGTTTGCAGAAGCGACGCAGCCGGCCCCGCTGGTCTCACTCTTGCAAGCGTGGAAGTCGATCTCACTGCAGCACTTCTCAGGTCAGTGAACGATCCCGAGCTTCAGATTCATGCGCTAAAAAAGAAACCAGGCTATCATCTCTCCGCAGATCAACGAAGTGCGATGCCCAAGCCCTTCCTGGCATACCACCCCGGCCTAATCGCGCAAGCCGATCTCAATGAAACGGCAGTCGTACTACAAACCTCACCCGATGACAAAGCACCAACCACTCTGGACGCTGGACACCCTCCCAAATACGAACCCCTTGAGCGCCGCGCAAACTACGACACCTTCAACCCCATCGACCTCACCGCCCTCGGCCCAACCACCTCCCGTCGCCTCGGCGATATCGCCCTCGCCCGCTCCGGCGACAAAGGCTCCAACCTCAACATCGGCCTCTTCGTGCGCTCCCCCCAACTATGGGACTGGTTCCGCACGTACCTTAGCCGGAAACGCTTCGTCGGCCTGCTCGCCGATGACTGGAGGGAAGAGTATTACCTCGAGCGGGTGGAGTTTGCGAACTTGTGTGCGGTGCATTTTGTGGTGTATGGCATTTTGGGGAGGGGTGTTAGTGGGAGTACGTTGTTGGATAGTTTGGGGAAGGGGTTTGCGGATTATTTTAGGGATAAGGTTGTTGAGGTGCCGCAGAGACTGGTAGCGACGGAGTCGAGATTGTAATTGATATAAACCGATATGATACGAGATAACGAGGTGCCTTTGCGATCAGCAGTTCGCCTTAAGTGCATGACTATTTGTCAGCTCTGAAGTGTTATGAGCAGAAAAGTACGCAAATGTGATAGCAGAGTCGTCACAGACTGCGTCAGCGAGTCCCAAGAACGTCTCGAAGAGCATTGTTACCATCGATTCTACTGTCACATTGCCAGTTGTGGGCAGATGTTCCAGCCACACGTTCTGGATAGAGGACAGTCCTCCACAAACTCTGTGGCTGTCCCCTGTGCGGCGGTCCCACAACACTATCGTGTCAGCATCTGTACCACCACATGCACGGCATTCTGCATAACATATCACCTGCTTCCTCCTCTTTCCCCTTCAGAAAGGGCATCTGTCCCGCGCCTTCACGCCCGAGTTGTAGTCATCGCAGTTGACGCCTCCACAGTGATGCGAGCCCAGGATCGGCTAACGGCTGGCAGCCCCTCTTCCGCCGCGTGCATCAGCCCTGTGCCGCCAGCGACCTCTCGCTTTCGAAATGCTGCATCGTACTTGTCTGTATTTCCCCGAGCAGATGCTCGAAGCGAGCGTGCCTGCTTCTGGGCGCTCGCATCATTGGAGCACGGGAACGGCTGGCACTCTGAGCCGTGGGTAACCTGCATCGAACGGTTGGGGGGCCTGCAAGAACAGATCCTTGTTACATTCACGAGCTTCGACTTGCGTCGATGAGTATTTGTGGTTTGCGTTGGAGTCAATCGTCAACGTCCGACCACTTTTCTCCGATGCTCATTGTCTTTGCTTTGATGTAATTGCGTTGATGAGCTGGCCGTCCTTCCACTAGCGCTTGAGCGCGTCACGATACTGCAGAATGGAGCCCGCCGAGCGTGCAGCCATCGACAAAGACATTGAAGCAGGCGCGGTCATCGACAAGGAGATCGAGCTGCAGCCTCGTACCTCAAAGGCGGAATCGCAGCCATTCGATGATCGCGATCTTTCATTACGACCCGTTCCTCCTGTCGACATCGCCATCCGCGATGTCAATGTCACCTTGCGCAACAAACTTACGCTACAATCACGGCTCAAACGCAAATCGGCATCAGACGTCGCAGAAGGCGACAAAAGAATCCTTGATCATGTGTCCGCGGATTTTGCCAGTGGGACACTTACAGGTACGTTTTCCCGGTACGCGAAGCCACTCGCACCCTGGCTGGTAATATTGCGCTCGTGAAAGGGCAAGGCTGATCATGTGCTTCTACAGCGATCTTGGGTAGTAGCGGAAGCGGGAAGACGAGTCTGTTGAACATCCTCGCGGATCGAATACACGACAGCAGACTTGACATCGATGGCCAGATCGTCTTCAATGGTGCATCGCATCGCAATGCTGTCGAAGCTGCCTATGTCATGCAGCAAGATGTGTTAATACCTACGTTGACTGTGCGAGAAACTCTCCAGTACTCGGCCGATCTTCGTCTGCGTGACGTGTCCGAGCAGACAGAGCGGTACCAGATTGTGGAAGAAGTCATTCTCGAATTGTCGCTCAAAGAAGCCGCAGATACCCGAGTAAAGTACTGCAGTGGCGGTGAGCGAAGGAGGACATCGCTTGCGATCCAGCTGCTTGCAAACCCATCAGTGCTATGGCTTGATGAACCCACCACTGGACTTGATGCTACCTCTGCATACCAGCTCGTTAACACACTCAAGGCGCTTGCACGGAAAGGCCGCACTGTCGTCGTAACGATCCATCAGCCACGGTCTGAGATATGGGGGCTTTTCGACAGGGTCATCTTACTCGCGAAAGGGAAGCCTGTGTATGCAGACAAGCGATCGGACTGTGTCAGATACTTCTCTGAGACAGGATACCCGCTTCCGCCGTTCTGTAATCCGGCTGAGCATATCATCGATATCGCTGCCATCGACTCTCGCTCGCGACACCTCGAGATACAGTCCAAGACGCGCGTCGATATCATGACCGAGAATTGGAAGGTTGTGTCCAAGGAGAGATTCCTATCGATTGAAGCCATTGCAAATGGACGATCACGAATCTCATCGCGAATGCTAGTACAAGACCAAGGCGTCTCATTCGCACGTCAAGTACGCGTCTTGACTTCTCGAGTCTGGTTGACGACTGTTCGTGAGCCGCTCGGCCTGGTTGGCTCCATCTTCGAAGCCTTCTTCCTTGGTGTGCTCATGGGATGGATCTTCCTCTCCCTTGACGGCAGCATTGCTGGCATACGCTCTCGAACTGGTGCAGCTTACATTGCTTCTGCATTACAGGGCTACCTGATCATGATGTACGAGACGTATCGCTTGAGCAGCGATATACAAGTCTTCGATCGTGAGCGCGCTGAAGGTGTCATCGGCGTCCCTGCGTTCATGCTGTCACGCCGAATTGCGAAGCTGGTGGAAGATATTCCTGTACCGCTCATCTTCTCGCTCCTCTTCTACTTCATGACAGGGTTTCGTCGCGAAGGAGACACATTCATGATCTTCTTTGTCATCGTGCTGCTCAGTCACTACATTGCGATCTCCTTTGCGACATTTGCGATCTCCATCAGCCGCGAGTTCCCGGTCGCTTCACTGATCGCGAATCTGTCATACACGTGGCAGTCATTCGCATGCGGCTTCTTCGTTCTAGCAGAGAACATGCCCGTCTATGTCAAGTGGACGCGCTACACCGCCTACGTGTGGTATGCTTTTGGGGCACTCTGCGCGAATGAGTTCTCTGGCCAATTCTACGATTGCCCATTCGAAGGTGGGCCAAGCAATCCGGCATGTGCTGGATATGTGGGCGAGTCGCAGCTACAACTCTTCAGCATACCACCGAACTGGATCTGGCGACCGATAGTCATTCTCCTGGGCTTCGCGATCGCCTACTTCACACTTGCGGCTCTGCTATTCGCCATCAATCGCCAGGATATCAAGGTAGCGAAAGCACGAAAAGACGATACGGACAAGTCAGCTGGCAAAGAGCGCATGCAACGGCGTCCAGCGAACGAGGTCCGCTCGGTAGCTGTTCGTCTGCAAGAGTACACCATCAGCGTAGCATCTCGTGCAAGACAAGGTCTCACGTTGAAGACGAGCAATATCAGCATTCTCAAGCCTATCAACACGACATTCGAGCCCGGAACATTGAACATCATCATGGGACCATCAGGCTCCGGTAAAACGAGTTTGCTGACCAGCATGGCAAGTAGACTGCAGAACGATTTTGTTTCGCATTGGCAGATCGGTGGCAAGCTTTTGCTTAACGAAGCAGAGCCCCGCAAAGATGTCCTTCAATCTATCGTGTCCTACGTGACGCAGACAGACGATGCTTTACTGGCCAAGTTGACGGTGCGCGAGACTCTGAGATTCGCAGCAGGCCTACGACTTCCGAAACACATGAGCAAGAAAGAGAAGGATCAGCGCGCTGAGCAGGTCTTGCAGCAGATGGGTTTAAAAGACTGCGCTGATAGCATTGTTGGGTCTCACACGGTCAAAGGCATCAGTGGTGGTGAACGACGTCGCTGCACAATTGCTATCCAGATCTTGACTGATCCACGCATCCTTCTTCTTGACGAGCCAACTTCCGGGCTGGACAGCTTTACTGCGTCTTCTATTATGGATGTGCTCAAGAAACTGGCCGAGGAGGGCCGCACAATCATCATGACCATTCATCAGAGTCGTTCTGATCTGTGGAAAGACTTCGGGAACGTGCTATTACTGGCGCGTGGCGGGTTCCCAGTGTATGCTGGTGCACGAGAGAAAATGATGGAGCACTTCGAGAAGCTTGGGTACAGATGTCCCGAGACCACGAACCCAGCCGACTTTGCGCTAGATCTGATCACCATTGATCTGCGCCGCGAGGAGCAGGAGACCGCAACAAGGGAGAAAGTGCAGACCTTGATAGATAGCTGGAACAGTACAGCTCAAGCATCAGGCAGACCGGAGAGCGCGGTCATTTCGACTCCAGCCGAGCTTGGTGCGCTCCGCAAGACGAGGACGCCATTTCCCACCGCGCTGCCAATCTTGGTCCATCGGTCGTGGCTCAACCTCTGGAGGCAACCATCTCTCTGGATTGGCCGCATCATGCAGATCTGGGGCATTAGCATCATCGCAACGTTCTTCTTCGCACCACTCAAGACGGACTATTACAGCATACAAACGCGTCTCGGATTCATACAGGAGGTCGCCCCGGTCTACTTCGTCGGCATGCTGAACAACATTGCGATCTATCCTGACGAGCAGGCCGTGTTCTACCGCGAGCACGATGATCGTGCGTACAACGTCGAAGCTTTCCTGGTCCAGTACACCACACTGGAGCTGCCATTCGAGGTCATCATCTCCTTCCTCTTCGCCACTCTACTTGACATAGCCGCCGGACTGCCAATCACGGCCACTGCGTTCTACGTTGTCTCCTTCAACGTTCTGTGCATAGTCAATTGTGGAGAGTCGCTCGGGATCGTTTTCAATACCTTGATCTCGCATACCGGATTTGCTGTGCAAGTCATGTCTGTATTCCTGTCTGTGGCTCAAGTCATGGGTGGTACCATCGTCATAGGAATGCCGTCCTTCTTGCAGGCCTGGAACCACCTCAGCCCCATCAAATGGTCGGTCCAAAGTCTGGCGCACATCGCATTCAATGGAATCACGTTCGGATGCTTAGATGAACAGCGCTTGCCCGGTGGCGAGTGTCCGCCGATCCGGGGCGAGGACATCAGACGCGAGTACGACCTCGATCTCGAACTCTGGAAGGCGATTGTGGCACTTGGTGCGGTCACTGTCGGGTATAGGTTCATCGCGTACCTGGTGCTCAAGTTTATGAGGGAGAAATGGTACAATATCATCAGCAAGATGAGATGGAAAGCCTCATTTTAGGCGTGTCATGTCAGAGAGACATAGGGTATAGCGCGAATTACCTATCACATATGTGCTACTTCGATATCTTGATGCTTTCAGCGCTATCGTTGCACTAATCGAAGTCACGTTCCACACATTGTGGAGATTTCTCCGAGTTGACTAAAAATGCTCGCCAGCTCCAGAATCTTTGCATAATAACACACACCGCAGCTGTTATTAGACATCTCGACATAAAATCCTGACGACAAGACATCGTCTCTCACCTGACACACCCGTCTCCAAATAGCGGCATAAATGCGTACGGGGCACCCCGCCATTCGCCCACCTCCCCACCGCCGCTTCCCCACAATCTCGCAACCACGGGTCCCCTCGTCATGGGTCACGTCCAAAAAGCTTAGCCTCGCCTCGAACTTCCTCTCCTTCGATCATCCAGCAAGATTGGTCGCCATCAGTGTAACCGTCCATGACCAATGCGAATAAGAAAAGTCTCCGTCATTCGTCGACTATGACTAAAATACCACTCTCCTGCTCCAAAAGTGGGGTTACCCCTTCCGGCAGCTCCTAAAGAAGCCCAGGAATCTCGAACCAACGGATCGTGGCCGCTCGTGACGGGATTAGACTACTGTCCATCCTGACGCTTTTTACGTGTGCGAAAAGGAATGTCACGATGCGATCCAAGAGACGGAAGGTTCGGGTGCGCCATTAGTCTCCGTTTCTTGGAACCTTGATTGAAACGGTGTGGACCCGGGAAAGTGCTGACGTTGTTGCGGCATCACGATGGTTTCTTTGACCCTTGCGTGATCGATCGTGTGTCCTTTGACTTTCGCATGCGTGCCTTTGCTTGCGTCTATCGCGGTTTTCCTTCTGCGACTCATCCATTTTTGAGTCCCTTTGTTGTGGGCTTGAGGACATCTTCTTTGGACGTTCTCCTGGGTCTTTACTAGCTTTTGCTTCGCTCTGAGATCGAGCAGGAAAGGCTACCGCTACTTTATATTTCGTTGCGGTTCCTGCATCAGATACTCCGCAGATCACATTTCCGCCCATACCAGTAATTGAGGTCAACGCAATCATGGCGCCGGCAAAGGCAGACAGAACATTCTATGTGATCGTCAGGAACGAGAATGTACGTTCTCGCCCTCCATTTCGCTGCAAATGCGATCGTTAAGCTAAATAACATTACCATGCACAGGACGAACACTGGACATCCCACTCCGACTTCCTCAACGGCAAATTCTTCCCCTCGCACGCATCCGCCCTCTCCTACCTCACCTCCCTCAACCCAGCACCACCCGAATCCCCCCTAACAACGACAACACCAACCGCAGTTGCGCGCCCCATGCCCACAGCAAGGACGTGCTCAACGAGCTCCGCGAGCACCGTGGCGTCCGATTCTAGCGCCTCCTCGGTGACGGATGGCCAGGGCGTGAGGTTCGAGGTGCGCAAGATTGCGGCGAGGAGTCTGTGCGGGAGTTGGACTTGGTGGTTCGTGGATGATGCTTCTTCGTCTGCTGGTGGTGCTAGGGTGGGAGGTGCGACTTCGTAGCGTGCTTTTTGGGGATTGTTGCATTGCGGGTTCATGGGGCGTCTAAAACATAATTATTGCATAGGACGGACGGCTGAATGGGTGGAGGGAGTCCTTTGGCGCGACGGGCTCGTTTGGATCATGAAGGTTTTTCATTGTTTAATTGGGCTCGAGAACCGAGCTCGAATATGCATGTCGCTGGAACCGCAGATGGAGAGTACTCACTACGTACTCACATAATCATACCAACCGATGACCATATCTTCAATGTTTTTCCCACAATGCCGCTCACGTCTGCCCCCATGTTCGTCTCGCAAATACATGCAACGTGATATATATGCACAATGCCCCATCAGCCAATTGTTTGGGTAGGGGAGACAGCTGTATCTCAAAATCCACACGCAAGCTAGCAAGCAATCTACGCACGCATATCAGAATGCCTCCACCCTCATCCCCCAATGATACCATAGCAATGTTGTCGATGCTTCGCTGAAATGAGTTCCATGCTTTTTTGTCTGCTTCCTTCCCATGTATGCAAATTGTGGGTATAGATGTCTTGCTCGCGCGTAAAAAGTGCCGTCCTTCATGGATGTCCCATTATCTGATCAATGGCCAACGTATGGCCTCTGTCCGGCGTCATGTCGTTCGTAGCGCTTCAGCATGCCGGGTGGCAGCCAGTCGTGTGTCCATCATGGTATTGCTCTCTCCTCGAGTAAGTCGTTCTCGACCGCTTCAAGGCGAAGTCAACCCTGACCCGTCCCATTGACTCCACCAGCACCACCACTCGCGTCCTTCGTCAGCGAGGGCCGTCCAATCGGTCCAAGCCTGGGACTCGCCTTCCCCAACGCAAACGGGTTTCCCTGCCCCCACGCCCCCTGCAACCCGCCACTACTCCTCTTCCACCTCCCCTCATTCTCCTTCCCCTGCGCCTTCTCCACATCCTCCACACGTATCTCATCCATACTAAATAGCTCCTCGGGCTCCTCGTCGATCTTATCCCTACCGACACTCGAACTCGACACTGCGCGAACGGCTTCGAGGCGCCCGCTCGGACTACTATTAGCGCCGGTGGAACCGCCAGAGGCTACGCGCGAGAGACCCGGGTGCTGCGCGTGCAGCGCAGAGAGGGAGTTGGGACTGCCTTGCGATTCGCTGACACGTTCGGAGAGGCGCGTGCGCTGCAGCTGCTGCGAGATCATGGACATGCTTGCCTGCCTTGGTGGACTGGCCAGACTGACGCCCAATTCTCCGCTCAGTGGCCGCACATTCGCCGTTGCCCTCAGACTCGGGCTCGCGCTGGGATGCAGGCCTGTTCCTCGCAACGGCGAACCCACTGGACCAAAGGGGCTGGAATCACTGCCGTCCCTTGCTCGCTGCTGTTGGGAGAAGAAACCGCTGAAGCGACTTGGAGATGCGTGTTGACTCGGACTGCCCACTTTACTCGTTGCTTCAGCGGGCGTACCCAAGCCGCTCAGACTAGGCCTCAGCTCATCCTCCGCGCTACGCGAGAACCGGCGTGCCTTCTCCGCGGGCGTGAGCAGATCATGCAAGGAATTCGGCACCATCTCCTCCTCCAGCGCGAACTGATCATCCCAATCTTCTTCCGGGCCCCGCGCCAGTACAGGAGGTCGCGCGCCTACACTCGCAGAGAGCATGCGTGACGTAGTATTCCGTGAGTAGCGCTCTGAATGGAGAATGCGACGGCCGAGGAGTTCTTCGGTAGGCGGCGAGGAGGGGAGACCGTGTCGTCCGTTCGTGGTGGCGTCGTCGCCGAAAGCGGAGGAGTGCAAATTTCGCAGGGCGGAGGACTCGATGGGGCGCGCGGCTGGAGGCGAGGAGTCGAAGCCGAATCGAGAGGGTACGCTGGCCGCGAATGGGCCGTCTCGCGCGTACTTTGAGATGCCCTGGCTGTCGAAGGAGGCAGGCAACTGTGCGTTCGCTGCTGTTGTGCCAATGCCTCGCAGACTCGGACTCATGAGTAGATGTGAGTCGGCGGGTGGTGAGCCGTAGTTGCTCTTGGGCAGACTGTTGTAGCTCGGGTCTATGATACCAGCATTCCCGCCATCTGTCCGCCACACGTCGCGATTAATGTAGTCGGTCGATGCGCCGGGGATGGGCTGTGGCTGGGCGAACTGGTCTTGTTGCATGGTGAGAAGGGAGTTGGCGGAGGGAGGACCGGCAGGAAGCGGCATGACGCGGCCACCGAGGTTGAGGGAGGGAGGACCGGGACCGGGTGCCATTTGCTGCACGTAGCCGGCTATCTTGTTGACGCGGCGGCCGTCCTGAGTGATGTGGTCGTTTGCGCATTTGAGGCCGAATTTGCAGTTGCCCTGTCGTGTAGTGTCAGTCTGCCTGTACACTCCGAGCACATGCACAGAAGAATTATATCATACCTTCTGAAAGTACTTGCACGGCTGCGAGATCTCGCCATGCAAGAACGGACACGCATTCCCCGCCTGACACGTCCCCTGCCTGAAGAACTTGCACGGCACATGCGAAGCTGCCACTCATTAGCCATCTCCCTCACATATCATACCAGATCTCACACACTGTTCTTCTGTGAAGGCGGACTCCTCGCGCCCGCAAATTGTGAACCGCCCGCATTTCCACCCGCTGCCCTCGGCACCGCCAACCCATTCGCATGCCCATTAGCCGCGGCGCCGTTGTTCATGGGAGCTCTGAAGTCGCCGGACGAGTGGCGGTGGCCGTGCTGGCGAGCGTGTCCGCCGTTTTGTGCGTGACCTCCGCGTCCCTGGCCCGCGAAGGGCGGAGGGTTCGAGTTCATCGTGTGGTTGTGCGCCAGCAACGTGTGGTGTCGTGTGTTGTCGTTATCGTGAGATGTGATGAGGCAGAGATGGAGGATATCGGGTACGTGCGAGCTGATTCGAGGGTTCCTAGGCAAAGCTGCTAAGGCAAGGTAAGGTAGAGTTTGTATGTGTGTAGTGTGGGGTCTGAGCAGGCGAGCAGACAAGCTCGAGTGTGGTTGGGCGGATCCTCGACTCACGAAGCAGATCTCCGAGACGTGATTTGCCTGCCTCGTTAATGCTCAATGATTGTCAAGAAGGCTTGATCGGCAAACCAGAGACAATTATTGACGTTTCGTAGAGAATTTGATCGTGATACCAAGATTTGGAGGTTGATGGTAGTGCAGAGGCCGCACCGAGATTGCGAAGAAAAGGCAAGGCAACGAAGGCGGTTGGCTCCGCTTCACTCGGCAAGGCTCAATCGACGCCACTGCCACCTCCGCGCGCCCAGTCACGCAATCATCGATGTCTTCAGTCAATAAACTTGTCAGTCGTCACGCAGGCAAGTCATTCACGCGATTCACACCTCAATGTGGAGGAGGGGTCCTTTTCGATGGTGCAATGTCTTGCACGCGCACGCCACAAACGGTTGATAGCCTCCTCTCTAGCAGGCTTAGCCCCTACCGCTTTGGGGCTGGTGCAAGGCTGATGGTGGGCGAGGAGGCAGATGATCAGTGCGATTGATAGCAAGCGCGATGAGCGACATAGAAGTCAAGTGCGTGTATTCATTGTTTTGTAGCATCAACTTGCGTATCTTACCCCTTTTGACTCCGTTGAACTGAGAAGAGACGTCCGTGCCTCTCATATCAGTAGATTCGCATCGCGCCCACGTGCCCTCTAATCCTTCTTCTCCCTCTCCGTCCACACCAAATTCAACTCCGCATTGCTCATCGTGAAATTATCCCTCGACTCCGTCAGCAGTCTCGTCCCGTCCTCCCCAGGCGCAAACGCAACATCGAACTCGAGCACCATCTTGCTCAGCACGGTCCGCAGCTCCGCGAGCGCAAGCTGTTTGCCGATGCAGCTGAACTTGCCGATCGAGAAGGGGAAGAATGCGTTCTTATTCAGGACCAGATCTGGCTCTGAGGTCCAGCGCTCGGGGATGTATTCGTCGGGGCGCACGAAGGCTTTGGGCGCTGTTGATGGTTAGTTGGGCGCGTCGATATGCGGTTGTGGGGAGGGTTGGGGCTGTACGTACATCTTTGGATGGTGTAGTGGGGACCGATTGTCTTGACGCCGCCGGGGAGGTGCTTGCCATCCAACACAACCCCCTCCTTAGGCGTATTTCTGTATACTCCACCCGGCACAGGCGGATGCAACCTCAGCGTCTCATTGATAACCCCATTAAGGTAATCGCAGTACTGCAGCGCCGAGACATTGAACTCGTCCGCAGGCCCATTTTTGATGCCTTTCTCCCTGAGCTCGGCGCGGATCTTCTCCGCGATCGAAGGCGTCTTCGCCAGGTGGTAGAAGGTGTACACGAGTGTCGTGGCCGTGGTGTCTGAGCCTGCCACGATGAGGAGACGCGAGTCGCCCATGAGGAGGAGTCGTTCCTGGTATTTGTCGTTCTTGAAGAAGTCGCCCGCACTGAAGATGTGGGACATGACATCTGGCTCTTTGGGCTCGTATTTCTGGTGTCATGTCAGCAAGTACTTCAGGACACACACGGACAAACGATGATCGTACCCGTCGCTCGTCGACGCACTGCTCGCTGTACATGAGCATACGCCCCATGGGCGTCCAGCTGATAGGCATCAACTTGAACAATTGCAGGAACCACGGCATCGTGCCGAGCATGCCTCCCACGCGTGCGGAGCCATGCATAAGATCGATGTAAAAGTGCGACTCGCCCTTCTCCAGCGTGTCAAAAGAGCGTCCAAAAGCCATATCACCTGTCCCTACATCAGCACACCACAATCTTGTCATCCTAATGCATACACGAAACTCACCCATAACATCGTAAGCAAAGTAATTCGTCCACGCCGTCCCATTCACCGCCTTCCCGCTCCTCTTCCTAATCTGATCCACAAGCGTATCCGCATACTTAACCAGCCGTCCATCATACGCGCGCAAGCTCTTCGTCGTAAACGCCTGGTCCCACCCATGCTTCCTCCGCTTATCATGCATCCCCTTGTCCCGCATCTGATGCAGCGTCTTCATCGGGTACCCCCCGTCGTACCAGTCTCCCTTCTCCCACTTCGAGCGTGCATTATGGATCGGCTCCACCCAGTTCGGATCCGCGATACTCAGCAGGTTTGGGCCTACGCGCACGAAGTCGCCGTATTGGTGGTGTAAAGCGTCGAGGTACTTGAAGCCGTCGCATTTGGCACTGACGCGGCGTACGTGGTCGAACTGCCAGAATTTGGCGCCAGGCGGACCGGGGAAGTGCCTCAGAGGGTGAAAGTAGAGACGGTAGATTGTGATGCTAGAGAAGAGGCCGGCGTAGAAGGAGAGGAAACCTGTAGTCACAGAGAGGAAAGCCCAGAGCGGCGTGTATGCAAGATAGTACCATAAAGCCGTGCCGATGAGACCGGGTCCAAAGATGGCGGTGACGAAGTAGCGAGGGGCGTATATGAGGTGCTCTCCATGGATAAACCAGGTCAGATGGAGGAAGACGCCTAGGAAAGCCGACCCTGCGGCGATGACGGCCAGCGTGGGCTCCGAAATAGCCATTTCTTCAATCCAATGTAAGTAACAGACGATGGTGAGGTGGAAAGAAGGTCCGAATAAGCAGCATCATAGGCATATACATAAGTAGCAAGTAAGAAGTAAGCATCCAGGACGCAACGCAGGCGACATGGGAGCGAAACTCGAGCGTGCCCCGCAAAGCATCAGCGCACGCTTGCCCTCCCTCGGTACAGGTCTGAGTCGGTCGTGTCGTCTCTGCACCTATCATGTTGCATCTGAGGTCATGCTACGGGCGCCGGAGCATGCAATGCTGCCGGTCTCCAGAGTTCCAGATCCTTGGGTTGCTCGCGTGGTCTCGTAAAGAGCTCGTAAATGGTTGTGGGTTGAGGTTGTGTGCCGATCTTTTCGCTAGAGCACACGTCGTGACACGATGCGATTCGCGATGTGGCGTTCCCATCAATGCGCCTTTTACGGTCTGGCGAGTTGTGGAAGTCACGCAACTTGGGTTCATTGGTGAGCACAAAAGTCATCGTGGTGTAACTTCAGGCAAACGAAAACCTGGGCGGACAAAAAGTGGACCCTGTGTCCCAGCCTCATGCTTCCATCAATCTCTCTCTCTTGGTGTTCTATTCTTCAACACGGCCATCGATTCATCATGACCGACAGCATTCTCATCAATATGAACCGAGCCGATGTCGCGTCATTGCTTGCGTATTGCACCATTCAACACTCATCAGGGTAGCGGTTGATTGCGTTCTTGCTTTGCGAGCCCGAATGGTTGACTCGCGGTCTCCATGTTACCCCATGGGGACTGCAAGCTACTGTGACTCCCCGTGCAACTTAACCGACTTGCTCGGCAGGCTCGACAGCATAGAGTCAGTCACAATCGATGCTCAAACCCAGTGGCCTTGAAAACGATAGGATCCCGCAATCGAGTGTAGGACGAGCTCGAAGCATTCTCCAAGGCAGATACAATGCGTATTTTCTTAGAAAAACTGGTGCAAAACACGTCAATAGCATCGCGGACTATCAAGGCGCGTTGCTCGTGGAGTCGATTCGTAAGATCGCAATAATGGTCACAGGTTGCAATATTCCTCAGTGAGCAAATGCCTGCACAGCTCTTTTGGCCAGAAGTGTGGCAGCAGATCTAGCTTGTGAGGCGGGTGAGGAATTCCCGGCAGCTGAAAGAAACTCAACCAGGATAAGGCATTATTCGGTAGTACACAAATGTTGCCTTTGCGCTCTCATGTGTACCAGGTGAAGAAAACCCAGAACAGAAAGCTTTATGATGGTGATGACGGATCAAAGAATGATGAACCGATTCCACCTCAACAAAAGCATGCTTCAACGGTGCGTTGATGGTGATCATGTTGAAAGTACGCATGAAAACCAGGTGTCAATATCGACCCCCATACGGCAAAGTCGGAGTACCAAATTGGACTCGATATGATCGACCACGAAACAGTAACCATGGCGGGAATCATCCACGGGACATGAGCGTCAGATATGAAGAATCTTCCGGCACTGCGCAGGATGTTTAGAGCGGTCCAGAAGGTAAAGGAAGCGCTACGGACGCTTAAGAAATAACCAAAATATTCGTCGAAGTATGGCGCAGGTCCGGCATGGCTCATTCCGGCGTATTAGGTATCTGCATACGATCCAACTTTAGGGATTAGTAAAGCTACATTGCCACTATTTTTGGCACGGGAAAATACATTTGCACAAGTGCATTCGCAGAATGAGACCAGAAAATGCCTCCTCATTGATCAAAGTGAACTGACAAGCCGGTATATCCAATCATCCCAATGCGACCCAGTCCACAGCAGCTCTTGCCATGCTTTATGTTTTGTACCACGCTTAGCATAAGTGTCACCAACTATAAAGACCTAGGAACAGCTCGTACAGCCTTGCCATAATTGTGCTTGCTAGAAGGCGGCCACGTGAAGGCTTGCTGGGAGGCGGCTCCATCTGCTGCGGATTCAAGCTCTGATATCCTCGGCGGATTGTCTCTTTCGATATCCGCTCGGCCTCGTGATGCTTCTTTTGGCCGTCGAGGGCAATTACCAACATTGACCAGCTGGAAAGAGTCTCCCTATGAGCCAGACCGCGTGCTTTCTCTCTTTGTCTTGCTGTTCTTTCAAGAATGTGCTCAGCCTCGCTAAATTTCCTTTGCCGTACAAGCGTGACGCCCAAGAGATGCTTGCTGAAAAGCGTGTCCTCAAGGGTGCAACACAATGCATTTTCTTCCCGCCGAATAGACTCCCGAACTATCGACTCCGCTTCCACGTGCTTCTGTTGATGTTCAAGTGCGAGTGCTAGCATGTATCTGCTGGACAATGTGTCTTTGTGCTCCAGACCCAGGGTCGCCTCCCTATGGCCAACCGTCTCGTAGAAAATTGGCTCGGCTGCGTTGTATTTTTTCTGATCGCTAAGCACAAAGCCAAGTGCATGCTTGCTGCGTAGTGTATCCGCATGCTGCAATCCCAAAGTTCTTTGCCTCCGTTCCACTGTGCTTTGCAGGACTTGCTCCGCTTCAAGATATTTTCCTTGGCGCCTAAGTATAAGTGCCAACATATGTGTGCTATGGAGCGTGTCTCTGTGCTCAGAGCCAAGAACGCTTTCTCTGTGTAGTGCCGACTCGCGAAGTAGTTTCTCGGACTCGTGATAGTTTTCCTGGTGATATAAAGTACGTCCGAGCATGTACATGCTAGCTAGTGTGTCCTTGTGTTCCAAACCTTGAGCCTCCATGTTCTTCTGTACAGCTTTGCGAAGGACTTGCGTTGCTTCGACGAGCCTGTCCTCGAGCATCAGATGATAGCCTAGTTCATAACTGGCTACGGCTGCAATCTCCTGTTGCCTCTCGATATCCTGTACGGAGTCTGATGGTTCTAGATTGTTAGTGAAACCCTCGCTGACGCCGCCGGAGCTAGAAATATACCTCTAGGTGGGATGTTGTCAATTTCCATTTGAAGCCGCCGTAATGCTCTCTTCCTTGTTTCACCATATATCGGTAACATGAAGACGCCAAAGATTCCAAGGAGACAGTATGCACCGTCCTCATCCTTTGTTGTCTGCCGCTCCTTAGCCCATGACATTCGCTCCTCTATGCTATATATCTCCAATGGGAAACCATATAAAGCAGACGACGGTATCCCAGTGATATCATGGATTGTTAAGGCCATGGATCTCTTGTCGCCTAACCTGTTATGTTCTGAAGAGTAGAACACAACTGACATGGGTGCGAGAAGCTCTTGTAGCGTCCAGCCTCGTGTGAACCATCTGCTCTTTCTGAAATCTGCCTCCCAGGGGTGCTGGCTGCTTTCTGCGTTGGATCGTATGGGGGATGAGAAGACGTCGGACAGATAGACATAGCACACCTTCGCATTACGGTACCAGCGAAACATTGAATTGATCGCTTCGTTCGCCTCACTGCTGTTGCGTTTGTCAATACAGCAGGTGTCAATCCAGAAGTACTCCAGCTCATCACGACGGGCCTGCTCGGCACAAAAGACCAGCTTGCCATACCCTGCTTTGCATTGATTCTGATCGCCTATCCAATCCTCAAAGCCGAGCTCGTCCTCTCCCCATGTATGCGATAGTATGGCGTAAGGCGGAATGTCTTCTGGGCTAAACTGCGTGCAGGTAAAGCCGCGATCCTGGCTATATGACAAGAGACGCATGGCAGCTGCTGAAGAAGGCAGGTTGAGTGCTACATGAGCTCGAGGTTGATAGGAGGATCTTGGTCGCGATTGCGTTCACAGAACAGTGTGACAGCATTGTTTGTGAGCAGTATGTCGACTATGCTGAGACTGTGACCGGTCAAATCAGAAGTAGCTAGTAGCTATTCGTGATGAGCATACGATAATGCCTGCCCGATTTCGCTTTGACACTATTGAGCGTAGAGTATGGTGAGTCTCATTGAGACAACATGGACGAATTTTGACTTCCGTCAGAGACTTGAAGATTGTGTATTGAGGGACAAAATTTATTGGGCAACTGCAACAATCACTACAGCTTTTGGCTATTTCGCCTCTTTCATGTTTCATAGCGAAAAAGGTCGGACAAAGGTCCGATTTAGGTTAGACAGACTTTACCACGAATGTTGCATGAGAACTTCGGAACAGTGTTATCGTTCGGCGGATCTTCCTGATCAGATATGGCGTTCGTAGCGAGGTGCACAAGTCATATGTATTCCATAGGCCCGCAAACCACTCACTAGTATTGGAAAACTTGAACCGTTCAGCACCATAGGGCTAATACTCGGACCTCAAGAATCTACAACAAGGATAGCGCTATGACCAACAAGCTATTGGATCCTGCAGATATTGGAAGGTTCCCATGATTGGTCGTGACATACTTCCCCACGGGGCGGTATTTATGATATCAAACACGGCATCAGTATCTATCTCCCAAATGCTCTAGACATGACCATTTTTGCGAGCACTGAGTAAGGGCTCCGCGATGATGAAGGACTAGTCTTGCCACTTGGAGTAATTTGCGATTATTCAGAGTACCATGATCAGCTCTAGAGATCGAAGCCGAACATATTGCGAATAATGGATACTGCCATATAAAGAGCCGTGGGGTCGTCGCGGACGACATGCCGATTTCCATACGCTTGACAAGTTGTCCACGATGCATCTTCCTCATCTGTTGTCGAGCCTGGCATTGGTTTGCACCTACGCAACACCAATTGCGGCATATCCCAACACTATCGTGGAGAGACAAAACGCGCTACCAATTTTGGAGCTGCCGTACGGCAAATGGCGAGCGACGACTTATGATGCCGATGCCGATGTTTGACACCTACTTCCAAGCTGGCAGCAGAAATACTTATCAAGCAAACAGATCTATACCTTCAAGAATATTCGATTCGCGGCGGCACCTACCGGCAACCTACGGTGGGCCAAGCCAGCACCTCCACAAGTTCAGACTTCGATCCAAACAGGTGAACATGGCGGCTCCTGCTATCAGTCACTGCCTCCTGGGATTCTGTATGCTGCGCTGGCTGGAGGCTTAGCGCCAGCTGCACAAGGTGATGGCACTTTCCTCGGCGGATTGTTCGCATGGATCCAGAGCAAAGCGATCCCTATCTTGGGCAACGTCGTGAATAATGTTCCTGAATTTGCAAAGATCGTTTCGGCTCTACTGAGGACCCAGGATATTGCGCCTCTCATGGGAGGAGCACCATCTAGCGAGGACTGCCTCTTCCTCGACCTCTTTGTCCCAGGGAAAGCCTTGCGTGGGGAGATCAAGAACGTACCGGTGATCAACTACATCTTCGGCGGCGCGTACATCGTAGGCGTCAAGGACGGCATGTATGACGGCTCATTCCTGATCAAGCAGTCTGGTGGCGAAGTCATCGTCGTGGTTGGCAATTACCGACTTGGTGCTTTTGGGTTTCTGGGCGGCGAGAGCGTAATCAATGACACGTCAGCCATCGCCAACGCTGCGTTCTGGGACCAGAGAGCTGTTATGGAGTGGATCCAGACCCACATTGGGCTTGTGAATGGTGATGTAGAGAACGTCAGTCTCTGGGGTGAATCTGTTAGTAAATGTTGCCCACATCATTTTTTGACAACCTGACGAAGAGATAGGCTGGTGCTGGGAGCATCCTGCACCATCTGACCGCTTTTGGCGGTGCTGAGCCGCCGCTGTTCAAAGAGACTGTGATCCAAAGTCCAGCCAACGTCGCCCAATGGGATCGAAACGGCCAGGTCGAGGATCAATTTAAGAGATTTGAGTCTCTGGCTGGGTGCGCTGGTAGGGGCCTGACTTGCCTGCGAGCACAGTCTGTAGATGCGCTCAAGAAAGCGAACGACGAAGTCATCCTCGAAGCGCCGCATGGACAATTTGCTTTCGGGCCAACCGTCGATGGCGACTTCTCAAGGCAGCTGCCTGACCTTGAGCTTGCATCTGGTAAGTTACAAGGACCCAGACATCACTCGATCCTGCAGCTGACATGAATTAGGAAACTTTGTCAAGGGCGTCGAGTCCTTCATAGTGACTCATACCGCCGATGAGGGTGTGGCGTTTGTGTCCGACTCGGTCAACGACGACCACGAGTTCTTCCGACATGCCGTAGAATACACATGGGGCTCAGATCCAGCAATCGTGTCTGCCATCCTCAAAGTCTACCCGAACCCTGGTCCGGGGAGCAGATTTGCCAGCGAAAAGGCACGCATGGTCCAGTACATGACAGATCATCTGTTTGCTTGCAAAACCCGATACATCGCGCAGGCCTTCACAGATAACACGTACATGGGTCAGTACTCTCGTGGTGATGGGCGGCATGGACGGGACATCGCAGCGACGTTCTACAATGCCTTCAAAGAAGCTCCAATCGGAGACGAGACATTCCCGGAGTTTGCCACTCATTATCAGAACTACTTGCTGGCTCACGCACGCAATGGGGATCCGAACACTTCCAAGCAAACGCCGGCTTGGCCCAAAGTAGATATGGGGAGTGTAATGTCGAATGTCATGGATGCTGGCAACGATGGCTTCAAGCTGATCGAAGACCATGTTGCTACTGCGGATGCATGTGACTTCTGGATGGACGTCATGGCTGCCGTGACCAAGAAAGGTGGGTATACACCTGTCGGTGGTGAGGTCAACTCAGCTTTGCTTGCGAGATAGAGGGGTTTCGTGGCCTCGAGTCATTGTCGGAGATCGTATCAATCCGCATGTTCACTTCTTTCTGTACTTTAATGATTGTTCGACGAGAGGACGAGAATCTGGGCCGTGCATGATGAAGCTGTAGATGTGGGAGTCCTAGTATGCAGAACTGTTCAGAGGCTACAGCATACGAAAGCATTCATCCAGGATCTTACAACACATTACAGCATCTTTAGCAGCCTGAGATAGCTGATGTATAATTCAAAATTCTATTGTCGGCCTGGAAATCTAGGCTCTGATGTGCTTGATCCTCTGTTCAATTTTCCATCCTAGAGTAGTATAGCATCTCAACTTGCCCCGCTTTTATTCTACGCTCTATCTTCCGGCCAATCACAGCGGGCTCAAACCCTTTCTCGATGTCCGCAAACTCGACCAACTTCGATTCAACAACACGGCTACGCCAACACTGGAGATCCGAGTATCCAGCCATCATCTCTGACCATCTCCGACAGCTTCAGACACTTTCGACTTCATCAGAGTCTTGTAGCAGAAGAAGTAGTCCACTAAGCCGTCGAAAGTCACGCCCGCCCCGACCAAATCTATACTGCTGCTCTCGCAAGAGCCGAGCTGCCACCAGTACTATCCCATGGCTATGAGACCGCGCACATTTATGCATATCCTCATAATTGGAGGCTTGAAATAAACTCGACGGAATCTTCAGATGCACCCTGAGTCCCTCGTGCGTCACTGACGAGAATAGCCGATGTGATTCCAAAGCATCAGAACGGGCTTCATTGTCATTTCTGAGCTGAGAAATAGAGCGACATGATTGGCTACGTAGATCTTCGGGCAAGCTTTGATACTCGTTTATCAATGTCCGGATGACGAAAGTTGCAGATGATGCTTTAATCTGGCTCAAAATGGTACATCCATTACTAACGTCAAGCAGAGGACTTTGCAGGAAAGGCATGGCTGGCCGAAGTTCTTTTCATATAAAGCCATTATAATTTGCCCTTGATCGAATCATAAAGTCTCTCAGCTCTCTCTTCAGTATATAGCCTGACATGCAATTCTACTTACTCGCACTCATTGGCAGTCTTTGCGCTGCGCAGCCCACGTCCCCTCAGAACGACAGACCAAGCAACAGTAAAGATGCTGGCTTTGGCGCCTTTCACCATGGCTCTGGCTATGTCGACCCTATTCTCAAAGGTCATCCATTTATCCCACCGTACAAGATCAAGGGCGCATCCAGGAGCCAATGTCCGTTGTTAAACATGCTGGCTAATCACGGGTTTCTGTGAGTGTCCACCCTCGCTCTCTTGCATCTATGACTCAAGGCTACGGTCGCTGACGCGCATGATCATAGCCCTCGCGATGGCCGCAACATCGACGGGCCCTCATTCACGAACTCCATCGTCGAGTCCTTGAACTACGACCCAGTCCTCGCAGATGCAATCACAACAACCTTCATGAAGAAACTCGGCAACCCAAAAACAATCGATCTCGAAGCCATCAACAACTATACAGTAGAGAGTGACCACGATGCCTCATTCTCCCGTCTGGACCGTATTCAATGGCCACAGTTGACACCAGCGGGCACACCCATCGGCTCTCTGCTGCAGGACCCGGGCGTGATTGGTGCACTTGCCGATGATGTCGTACCCAAGGGTGCTCCATTTCTCAATGCTGCGGCTTTCGCTCGGACCAGGCTGCGTCGCGAAGCAGAATCCGTGGCTGCGGGGTCTCCACCACTATCGAAAGATATGAAGCTGCGAGCGCAGAGAGAGGCAGCACTTGCATTGCAATTCGTTGGCGAGGGTGGGGACCCCCAGATCACGGGTGGAGGGCCGGAGACTTGGGATCAGAGGAAGGCGAGCCTGTATGCCATGCAAGAGTGGTTGTTGTTCGAGCGTTTCCCTACCGGATGGCGGAGGAATCCGCATGTAGTCACCGACTTAGGTAATATCACTCCTTTGGCTGATCGAGTTACGTATTGGGTAATGCATGGACCGTAGTGTTGGTTTGGCGACACGAGATTTCGGCTCTGGTGCTTAGCCCTCGGCTGCGCTCTCGCACATCGGAGTATCTGTATACCATTCGCTTAGTAGCTCTGTCACTCTAACATTCGACGATTGTCCTATGCGCTATCTGGACTTCGTTGGAATTGTCTGCATGCGTACCTCGTTCTCGCACCCTCGTGATACTTGGCAGCATGTTTCGAGTCCTTCGATCGCTGAAGCTTCGTGCCAAGCTGGCCAATAGTGAAGTACTAGATCTGCTTTGAGAATCGTGTAAAATTATCCTTGTGCGGGCGATCCAGCGCATCATGTTTCCCGTACGTGATTCCAAAGCACGGTCCTTTCCCGACTCTATACGAGTAACTCCAAATCTTCATTACGCCGAACCTCGAATCCACTTTTCGGCGACAATTGTAAACCAGCTCATCTCATTGGCGCATTCGTCAGAATTGGTCGCTCGGATCGCAAATCAAGTCCGCACGGCGCAATTGAACCTCAGATGGAGCATCTTGGCTGAACGGTCTTACGTGAGAGACGTGTCAACAAGGGTCCGCCATGCTTCATATCAGGCTGAGGCTATCCCACAAATCATGTATGCTGCAGCATTGAGGAAGACGACAAAATGCATTCCGCATTTACTTACGCCGCAATAATCGCATTAATACTTCTCATCGCATCCACAATCCAGAAGAAGGTTCAACGATGGAGGCTAATGAAGCAGCTTGGCTGCAAATCCCTCCCAGCCTTCCCCATCCTCGATGTCTTCGGCATCCGAGAAGTCATCGCCATGATCAAAGCGCGCAAAGCGAATCGCACGCTCGAGGTATTCGCCGAGCGGTTCGATATCGTGTCTAAGCATGAAGGTAGGGAGGTATCGACCTTCACGTTCAAACTCCTGGGCAAGACCATGTATATGAGCCGAGATCCGAAAGTGATGCAGGCGATACTGGCGACGCAGTTCAAGGACTTTGAGTTCGGACCTAATCGGATTGGCGCGTTTCGACCACTGTGAGTGCTTATCGCATTTTGTGCTGAGCCTGGCTGATGCGCGGATAGGGTTGGGAATAGCATCTTGTCTTCGGATGGAGAGATGTGGGCGCACCATCGTAGTACCCTTCGCCCGCACTTCCACCGCGATCACGTCGGTGATCTCGACGTGTTTGAGAGACACGTGCAAGTCTTGATGAAAGCTCTTCCAGTGGCAGAGGGATGGACTTCTGTGGTGGATCTGCAGCCCTTGTTCCATCGACTGACCATGGATGCGAGCTCCGAGTACTTCATGGGTCATGACGTGGGCAGTCAGGAGGCCGCATTGAGGATGAAGAACAACCCAGCAGCGCTCCACGAGGGCAAAGATCCCGGGTTCCCACACGCATTGGAGAGCAGTCTGAATTTTGTGGCTGATGCGATACTCCTGGGTGACTGGCATGCTTTTGGTATCACGAAGGAGTATCGAAGGTTGGCCAAGGTCTGCCACAGTTACGTTGACGGTATAATCCAGGTAGCTTTAAGAAAACCAAAGGGTGACTCGGGATCCCGAAGAACACTGCTCGAGCACTTGCTCGAACAAACCAATGACCACGTCGAGATCCGCAACGAGTCCCTCGCCATCCTGCTAGCTGGCCGAGACACCACCGCTGCACTGCTCAGCTTCCTCTTCATCATGCTCGCGCAGCACCCACACGTGTTCACTAAGCTCCGCGGCCAGGTCCTGGAGCACTTCGGCACGTTCGACAATCCTAAGGACATCTCATTCTCGAACCTCAAAGCCTGCTACTATCTCCAATGGTGCCTGAACGAAACGCTTAGGCTGTACCCTGTTTTTCCAGTGAATGTTCGTAGAGCCGTACGCGACACGTCCCTGCCATCTGGCGGCGGCAAAGATGGACGATCCCCAATTTTTGTGCCGAAGGGCACGGAATTCTTCTACGATGTCCACGCGCTACATCGTGTCAAGAATCTCTGGGGCCGGGATGCGGAGGACTTCAAGCCCGAGAGATGGGATGGTCGAAAGATTGGCTTCGAGTACCTGGCTTGGTCTGCTGGTCCAAGGTAAGTCCAGAGCGAGATCCATCTAGATGGTAATCAGCTTTATTGACGAGAAGGGTAGGATATGCATCGGACAGCAGTTGGCACTCACAGAAGCAGGCTACGTTGCTGTTCATCTTTTGCAGCGATTCGACGGCCTCGACGGTTCGTCGATCCGTCCGGGACCCGTGGAGATGTTCATGACCACGAATATAACCCCTTTGCATGGAGTCAAGTTGCGTCTGCGGGAGGCTGGGAAAGTATAGTCGCTGTGTGGTGCGTATAACATGCTGGATTTAAGATTTCAATTCCTGGTATGTAACGGGAACAGAAGTTGTCGACTTGTGGCAAGGCCCGACGAGCTTTGAATGTTTAGCATCATCACCACAAGTAGTGAGACACACAAGATCATCGTTGAAGGGTGTCGCGACTGCGCAGCAGTTAGGTGCGATGTGCATCAGCCAACGATTCGCATATTGTGCTCAACATCAATGTGCTCGACCTCGAGTTTCAAAGCGTGAGCCAGAAGAGTTCATTGTTAGCAGATGAGAATTCCCTGAGACCGTTAGACTGCCCAGCGTGACTATGATCATCTGCGCGCAAGAGCGGAGGGCGCAGAGTCAGTATGACTTCGACAGCCTCTGATATGTCCATATATCTAGTAGGTTCTTGTTCTCGTGGAGAGATGAACTATCGCGTGCTGTCCTCAAGAGTAGAGCATTCTCCTTGAATTCTGGAATGCGACACGTGATCGTGTGCTCGGCATAAGCTTGCATTTTGGAGGCGCTGAGCGCGACGTAGACATTCATGAAGTGTCTCCCGACTTTGGAGACCATCACACGTAGATATCGTAGAGTTGTAGAATTGAGGTCGCCAGGTAGCCTCGTACCTCGCATCCGGACGCCCAGCCGGAAAGCCACCAACTCCGCATCCGAGATTCCGAAGCAGTCTAGGCGCACCCGAAGAAGGCCCTAAAGGGCTGCCTATGGCTGAATTGCGTTAGACCTCGATCGACCTCCTTTGCCCTGAGCGATCCAAGGAGCATCCTGGCACGCGGACACTGGAAATGAACAGACAACTCACTCGTGGTCACCGCATCTCCACCGCGTGACGCTGTGAACAACACCCAATTGACTTTCTGCCTTGTTTTCGCAGTGGACTTCAACTCCTCCATCTCTCATTATTCCCTCTCGACTCGGCACAGCTGAACGGAAAGGAGCACAAAAGTTCGGGCGTCTTGTGACTAGGCCGTGCATATTCTCCGCACAGCGCTGAGCTGTGACGATCTTCAAACTTATTCGAGGGAGCGCATCTCCTTTCGCATCATACTCCCAGGTACGAACGCGCCCCGGATCGATATCGAACCGGAGAACGCAAGACGTCAAGGCGTGCAATCGTTCGCTTGGAATTGTTTGAATAGCCTTTCTGTGCACACAAATCCATCCAAGGTGTTCACGCTCCCTACACGCATGCGTCTGACGTGCATCCTCCACGCGCTCGAATCTCACCTCACCCTGCCATCTTTCTCACCCTCGATCTCGAACGCACAATAATGAATCTGGGCCACCGTCGCAGCGCCTCGACTGCGACGGACGCAATCAATCCCGCGAACCCGATTCCCAACCGTCTGAGAGCGCGCTCAGATGCCTCGCCGCACTCCCTGTCTCCGCATCGACACCGCACACACCACCACCACAGCAGCAGCCGGCGGAAGGAAGGCGAGGAGTACTCTGGCGGCTCAGGCAGCGAGATGACGTCGAGCGACGATCTCGAGCTGGACGATATGTGGAGTGATGAGGAGGGATTGGAGGACGATGAGGAGACGGGGCTAACGAGTGGAGATCGGCGGAAGAGGCGGAAACGGAAGAGGAGGAATACGCTGTTGGACCAGCGCGTGGTGCCGGAGCAGCGGGGTGGGTATGCTGGAGGTGTGCAGAGAGAAGAGGAGGAGAGACTGGCGCAGGCGACGTTTTGGTGGAAGGTCGTTGTGAATACGACGTTGATCGCGCTGTGGTATCTGTTCTCGATCTCCATTACTTTGGTAAGGCACGTGTGTGCAGCCTCTGGTCTCATTGCTAACTTGCATGCGTGACTAGTACAACAAGTGGATGTTCAAATCTGCTGACGGCGAGCCGGACATTGTCTTTCCCTTCCCGCTGTTCACGACTTGCGTGCACATGATTGTGCAATTCACCCTCGCGTCGCTGGTCCTTTACCTCTTCCCTCGCTTCCGACCTCGCCACGACAGCATAAATCCACATGCGCCTCCGTCTCAACAACGCGCACGCTCGCAATCACCCCCCGACCCCTCGAAACCAATCATGACGCAATGGTTCTATCTCACGCGGATAGGACCATGCGGCGCAGCCACAGGTCTCGATATTGGACTGGGCAACATGTCGCTCAAGTTCATCTCCATGACCTTCTACAGTATGTGCTGCCCCTACTCCCATCCCGTGCTCCACAAGACAAACCAGCTAACAAAACTCCACCAGCCATGTGCAAGTCCTCCGTCCTCGGCTTCGTCCTCCTCTTCGCCTTCCTCTTCCGCCTCGAAACCCCCTCCCTCAAACTCTTCCTCATCATCGCCTTCATGACCGTCGGCGTCATCCTCATGGTCGCGGGCGAGACCGCCTTCGACACCCTGGGCTTCGTGCTCGTCATGACTGCGGCCGCCTCTTCAGGCTTCCGCTGGTCCCTAACGCAGATCCTGCTCATACGCAACCCAGCGACGAGTAACCCCTTCGCTACACTATTCTTCCTCGCGCCCGTCATGTTCGGGACGCTACTCGTGCTCGCGGTACCCGTTGAGGGTATCGGCGGCGTGATAGACGCATTCGGCACCATGGCCGCGTCGAAGGGGTACGCCCTCTCCGCAGGCATCCTCCTCTTCCCCGGCCTGCTGGCCTTCTGCATGACCTCCTCGGAATTCGCGCTCCTCCAGCGGACGTCCGTCGTCACCCTCAGCATCTGCGGCATCTTCAAGGAGGTCCTGACCATAGCGGCGGGCACGCTCGTGTTCAAGGACACGCTTACCCTCGTCAATTTCGCGGGGCTCGCGCTCACGATCCTGACGATTGCGGTGTATAATTATATTAAGGTGATGAAGATGAAGGAGGATAGTGAGCGTGATGCGAGGATTGTGAAGGGTGATTGGCAGGCACCCGGGGAGGGGCCTGGTGGGTACGCGGCTGTGAGGAGGGGAAGTGAGGAGGAGCCGCGAGAGAGATTCACGGAGGAGAGGAGGCCAAGTGCTGGCGCGAGTGAGAATTTAAGACCCGGACGCGGGAGTCTGGGGGATGTGATTAGGAACTCCCTCAGCTTAGGTGCGCGAGGCAAGGACGGGAATGACCCGAGTCCGACATCGAGAAGTCCTGTGAAGGAGAACCAGGATTAGTGATACTCTGATTCGGGCGCGGAATGCATTTGCATAGGGAGGAGTTTCTGGTCGCGACAGTGCTTGGGAATCCTGGCTGCAAATGGATGGATGGATGGTTATCAGACCTGCTTTACCAAGAGATACCCGGGACAATCTGGCATAGCATGGCATGGCGGATATGGACGCGATCATTGTCAATCATCTACTGTACAAAGCAAACGCATGTGAACAACAGCGGCATTGTTGTTACTCTATCAGATTATGCGTTCATATGATCCGTACATTTGACCTTGAGGTCTTGGAACGTTCTTGCATCTTGCAGCATCCATCCCCTAAAGGTCATGCAGATGCGACCATAACCCTCGGGCTCGAAATCGGGATCTTAGAACACACTAAAGTCATCGCAGCTCACCAAGGACGTTGTAATGTACTGTAAGATCCTAGATGTGAGATCACGCCAGTCAGATCAGCCCTTTGAGGCATTTGTAGCTCTTTCTCAGCAGTCTTCGTCCGGACGGAGGAGCAAAGATCGACATACATATCGTGTGGGATCTTACCAGTAGTCTTCTCTGCTCTTCATGGCATTCGAGATCAACAACTCATTAAAGATTCCCAAAGACGATGGCCGAAGCGAATTCGCTCTCGACCATAAAGGGCAATGAGCTTTGAGGCATGGGACCAATGGTGTTGACTCGATTCCCGTTCTCGACGAAGACTTTATGGTCTGTAGTAGTTGGGATAGCTCACTGCATAATCTATTTCTGAGCATACAGGCGCAGCATGTTGTTTGAGAGTTTGTCGTACGAAGGCAGGCCAGATCAAGTGACATCAGTGCGCTAGACCGCTTTGAGGAAGCGTGATCCTGTCGGGCGTCTTTACTAAGTAAAGCTCGTTGAAGCCTCGAGGTCTTCGTTCGCAAAAGCTGCATGTCGCCGGTCGAAGTTTCATCGTCATGACACCAAAGGCTGCTGTTTCTCCAGGTCGGCGCATTGCATCGTGGCATTGGAGCCCAACAAGATACAAGCAGGTTCACAACGATCACCACTCTAAACATACCGGGGCGTTTGGCGATGATGGGTCTCGATCTACTCGCAAACGCTTTCAGCATGTCGACAGGGTATCTGTACGCCATGCGTCAAGACGATTGCTCTATGGGATCGAACTCCGAAAGGAGCGGACTGCACGACTCCGTGATGGAACGGTAGGTCCAGATTTACTGGCATGGTGTCCTGGAGACGTGGATGCGATGATTGAGAGAGTTCCACTCGAAGTGACGGGCGGCCTTCCAGCAAGATCTGATGATAGTAAACCGATAAAGTTGGACGACGTTGCGATTGAGAGATCGGACAGGCAAAGAAGCGAAAATCAGCTGCCGAAAACTTGTTCCGTCGGCATCTGGTCTGTGCTCTTGGATCCAGGATGAAGATTCGACGAAATTATCTTAACACTGCCAAGCATCAAAGGCCCAGCTCCATCCCTACTCATGAACACAAGTGTTTCAGATCCAGCCCAGAACAATCTCCGATGCCTTGAAACAGCAGGCTTCACACACAAACAGACTATTTTGCTTGGTCCGCGGACGCGTAGTCCATGTACTATACACTTTAAATGGAGAAACTCTTCAACGGGAGATACCGAACCTAGGATGATGCTGTAAGCGAGGCCAAACTGGAACTCTTGGTCCATCCTGAGCAATTGCTCACGGTGATGAGGCCATTAAAGTCAGTGGCAAGACTCATATGCAGCTCGCTCTCATCGCCTTCTTGAGACATAGCCTCTGGGCACACAACAGGGACGCCGTAGCTTCGAGATGCGACGCGGAAATATGCTCGCTTGGAGGGCAGAAAGCAGAGATATATAAGAGACTGCTCAGTAGTGAAGTGGTGATCCATCATTCACACAACTTCATTCGCTTCTTTCAACACCTTTTACATTCGTTTGACACGTTCGTTCCAAATCAACTTTACACTCGCTCACTTCAATTCAAGATGCAGCTCACCACCGCCCTTTCCCTCTGCGCTCTGGCTGGCCTCAGCGCAGCTCAAACCCTCAACATCCCAACCCGCTCCGGCAGCATCGTCTCCCTGTCCAAGCCATCCACAATCAGCGGCTCCTTCGACGGCGGCAACAAGGAGTTCGACCGTGGCCGGGCCTGCAACAGCGACGCCGACACCGGCAGCGACAGCGCCGTCTTTATCCTCGAAAACGGCGCTAAGCTCTCCAACGTCATCATCGGCAAGAACGCCCTCGAGGGTGTCCACTGCAAGGGGGCTTGCACCCTGACCAACGTCTGGTTCCGTGACGTCTGCGAGGACGCCATCTCCGCCCTCGGTACCGGCGATGTCCTGATCCAGGGCGGCGGTGCCGCAGAGGCGAAGGACAAGGTCGTCCAGCACAACGGTCGCGGTACCGTCACCATTAAGGACTACACCATTGTCAATGCAGGCAAGCTGTACCGCAGCTGTGGCGACTGCTCTAACAATGGCGGACCCCGCCGCGTTATCGTTCAGAATGTCAAGGCTTACGGCATGACTAGCGATCTTGTTGGCATCAACAGCAACTACGGCGACTCTGCTGATATCAGCGGTAGCTGTGGAAGCACGAAGAAGGTGTGCCAGGAGTACAAGGGCGTCAGCAAGGGCAATGGCGATAGCTCGAAGGTCAGCTCCACCACTTCTTGCCGCGGTGCTCAGGGCAAGCTGAGCAAGCTGCCTACTTGCTAGATGCTTCTGAGTGGAGCATCCTGAGATTGGGGATGTCAAGGGTTTGGATGTGGGTGGTGTGAAGGTTGTCGAGAAGTCAGCCAGAGCGTAGTCGATTTGGAAAATGGATGCTGTCATTAGCTGTAGCACCTTGTGCTGCACTTTTGTTGTATATCATTTGTTATACTAGCAGCTGAAATGGAACTCAACTGTGTTGTCTCCAAAGGACTTTCATTCATGCAAACATCTCATTCCCTTTTTGACACGAGTCTTCCCTCACTGATGAAACGCGCCAGAGGATCAAGCAAATTAGAGCATAACTCTTCTGACGGACAACAGGATCTCGGAATTTACATTCGCGATCTCAGGCTGCTGAAGATACTAACATACATCGTAAGATCCTGAATCAGTATGTTCTAATATGCAACACTCTCTGCACAGGTTCTGAGCTGTCTGCATTTTGATCCCATGATAACTGAGCTAACTAAGCGTAGAATATGGGAAAGTAAGTAGCTTCCCTAGCTCAGCTATAGCAGAGACTTTCCAAAGAAATCCACTATCTTCGGGCCGGCTTCTGAGAGATCATCATAAAGATCAAAATGATTCTTGCCCTCGACAACGAAGAGTTCTTTAGGCTCTTTGGCGCCAGCCACAGCTGTTTTGCTGAAATGAAGAGTCTGAGCATCGCTGCCCGCAATCATCAGCAGCGGACGAGGCGATATGAGATGCTGCAAGTTGAACGAATCGTAGCACACCATGAGGTCGTAGCTCATTGGCGGTACCCTCTGGTCTGAGCGTGGATGACTCCCGCGCTTCGACCCATAGTACGCGGCGGCGTCTTTGAAGAATGAATCCGCGCCCTCTGGAATCTGAGCAGGATCGGTTGAGAACATGCGCGGTGCCTTGGAGTGTGGACTGTTCGCCTCCTGCGTACGCCATTCGCCAGCGGCCTGAAGCGCACCAGCGATAGCCTCGGGACTCTCCTTATTGTTCCCCTCGTGCAAACCACCATTGCGCGTCATACGGCCCACACAAGCGGCACTGACAGTAGCAAGTGCTCGGATGCGACTGTCAGACTGCGCAGCACACGACGTGTAACCGCCAGAGGCACAAATACCAAGGACACCGATGCGCGATGGGTCGACTTTACCCTTCAGAGTCGTCAAGTAGCTGACAGCCGCTTTGTTATCTTCCACGCGCTGATGGGGATCTTCGAGCCCGCGGGGCTCGCCCGTGCTCTCGCCTTGGTAACCGGCATCGAATGTAAGAGCGTAGAACCCTGCTTGGGAGAGCACGCGTGCGTAGTCGGCGGAGGTCTGCTCTTTCACACCAGTCATGGGATGGCTAACGACCACGGCGGCACCTTTGCGATCAGGTGAGTCCTTGGCTGGGGGGTAGAGCTCGCCGCAGATATCCAGCATGAATGAACGAAAGTGTACTATAGCTAGTGACCCCATCGTGCAATTCAAGTAATGGGATCTGAGGCAGGAAGTTGTGAAGGAATTACTTGTGAGGACGTGACAGGTATCTGAATATTTCAAGCATTGTGATGTCCGACAAAAGTTTATCCCTAAGCTCACCTTCGGACTCTCCAGCAATCTGCAGCGTTCAGCACATGAGAGCGGGGATCTTTACATCACCGCATAGTAGTAGCCACTTCAGCTTTGAGGTTGCAACCTACATCTACTCTGAACATTCGAAGACTTTCAAAGACCGCCTGTGCAACCCGCGAGGCACCGAGTCGGGCTGACATTTCGTCTCGAAGTCATGAGTATTGATATTGCACATAAACACATCTGTCTGCCAAGCATCTCTAGGATATGTACACTATCAACTCCACCCCGAACCATCGCACACCAGCCCAAATACTTGTAAATTTTAAATCATCGTCCCGGACCTCAAGCACCCAAATCCATCCCATAAACATCCCTATCAAAACTATCCACACTCCCACTCCTGTGACTCGCACTCTCAAACCCCTCATCCCCACTCTCAACCTCAAACCCATCCTCATCCCCATCCACCGGCTTGAACACCCCGAACCCACCCGTACCCACCCCACCC
>AZYM01000040.1:0-108391 GCA_000611715.1 Scolecobasidium constrictum UM 578 | reverse complement strand
AGACGGCATGCAGTTCACGGACGATGGTCGCTCGTGCGGCCTCGACACCGTAGAGGGAGAGCATAGCAGCGATATCGTTCGTGAAGATGCGATGCGGGTCGATGACATGCTGGCAATCTCTCATAGCATCGATATTGATCCCTTCCGTCTCAATACTCGGCTCATCCCTGTCCTTGCCCGTCAAGGGGTCCGTGTACTTGTTCTCCTTGTTCAGCATGCACCGCTTCAGTCCCGGCACAGCGTGCACGACCGTCGAATGCAGGAAATTCTCCACCAGGTGCAGCATGAGCAGTTTGGAGGACGAGGCCGAATACTCGAGCTGGATCTTGGCGTGCGAGCGAGAGGCGCTGAAGGAGAAGCGGGAGACATCTTCGTTGCCTTTGATGCCCTTGACGAAGGTTTCCATCTCGGCCTTGGAGCGCTTCTTGCGCGCGAGGCGGGTCTCGTCGTCCGAGCCCTCCACGTAGCCTGAGTCTTCGGATCCTGCGGCGTCGGAGTCGTAGTCCCTCTTCGTGCCTGGCAAGTCGTCGTCTTCGTCCATGTTATCACCGTCACTGTCGCCGTCTTCTAGCCCGTCCTCGGCGGCGATTCGTCGGCGCATTGCCTCGTCATCGTCATCTGGGTTCTCATAGCCTGCGCCTTCCGTGCGATTCGCTCGACTTTTGCTCGCTGTCGCATCGCCCTCACCCTCCGCATCATCCTCACTATCCGGATCGCTGTCTCCGCCCTCTCCGTCGCCATCCCGTCGATCGTCCACGGTCTCTCTCACACGCTGCTGCTCCGATCTTCCGGCCGACTGTCCAACCTCTGGCCGCGCAGACGTGACCTTCTCCCCCTTCTTCTTCAGCTCTTTCCTGATAGCCGCCTGCAGCGCAGGCAAGAACCGTCTCGCCACAGCCAGATACACATCATCTGTCTTGATCGCATACTCCTCCTCATACGCCTTCTTCGGGAAGAAGCCCAGATTGATGGTATAAGTCTTGGCCTGATGATACGCGCTCCCCCTTCCAAGCGTCTCACTAACCTCAACCTCATCAATCAGATCCGCCAGACTGAGTCGCGTGATGCTCTTCGCGAATTTGTCCGCGTCTTCAAGCGTCACATCAGGGATGGGGTAAAGGGTCATGCCAGGCGTCGAGATCTTCGCGCTGGCCGTCATGAGGATTTCTCGTAGACGCGGGATACCCAGCGTGACGTTCTTGGAGGAGTGGCCTGCCAAGTGGAAGGTGTTGAGCGTCATCTGTGTGGAAGGTTCACCGATGGACTGGCCGGCCACGACACCGACTGCTTCGCCTGGCTCGGCAAGGGTCTTGAGGTACTTCATCTGCGTGAGTAGCTCGAATGCTTTGCCCGAGATTTTCGCATCGTCCTTCTCCTTCTTGGCCAGGATGGTTTTATCTTTGTTCTCCTCCAGATACTGTACACCACATTAGTAAGACGACTAATGACAGCAATAGACCTTGAAAGTCAGTAACCCACCTGCATAGCCTTCTGATAAAACTTCTCGCTCGTACTTCCCAGATTTCGACTCGGCCCAAGCAGACTCATGACAGGATCATACTTGCTCTCCCCACCCTTGGCCAGCGCCTTCGCAATCTTCTTCTGCAGCTTCTTCGCCTCATCGCTCTGCAGTCGTCCGTGATCATCCTTCAGACTCAGCCGATTAACCATGGTCATGTAGTTCTGGCTCAAGAACGTGAAGTTCGTGATGTACTGCTGCTTCGCGACGTCGAGACCGTCTTCTCCGTACAAGAATTGCACCATCGATCCATCTGAGTCGCGAACAGAGGTGTCGTATTCGACTTTAAGACCCTCCATGCCCTTGATGAGACAGCGCTGGAGGTAGCCTGAGCGGGACGTCTTGACGGCTGTATCGATAAGACCTTCTCGTCCAGACATCATGTGGAAGAAGTACTCCTGCGGTTTGAGCCCTGTCAAGAAACGACCCATGATGTACCCACCGGCGCGAATACTCGGGTCGAATGGCCGGAAGCTAGGCAAGGACTTGCCAGATACCATGATGGGTACTCTTCGACCTTCGAGAACTTGCTGCCCTAGGTTGCAAGAGATCTGGTTGGCGTTGACCATGGAGCCTTTCGCGCCTGTCCCCGTCATGGCCTGCATCTGGTTCTTGGGGAAGAGCTTGATGAGGGTGTGGGGAAGACATGCTTTGGTGATATCACCTGAGAGCTTGTTGTTGGACTTCTTCATCAGCTCGTCGAGAACGGCTTGTTTTGTGTCGTCGCGGAGGACGCGTTCAAGACGCGTGCGCAGTTCTGGATCGTCCACTGTGGGGTTCCGCTCCTTCATGGTGACGTACTCGGATGCCACTGCGAGACCGATGCTATCAGCACCTCGCAACATCGCCGCACGTGCATCGTTGCCCTTCTTCGTCAGGATCAGATCCTGAACACCGCAAGAATGAGCGCGCATATGCAGCACTTTGGTGAGAAGCCGCCCAAGCACACTCAGCAGTTTTCCGGCTGCAGTCTCGCCCCACGCCTCGTACACAGCATTGACAATACTGCCGGCTGCGGGACCAATTTGTGCCTTATCCATGATACCACACAGCAGCTCTCCCTTCCTGAAGATGACCTCCTGCTCTTCTGAACCAGGTCCCCAGAAATCCTTGGATGTCGCTGATCGCCCCGTAAGATTTATAGGCTCTACATTAGTAGGCATAATGTTCGCCAGCACTGTCGAGATGACCTGCTTGCCCGTCCACAGCGGCTTCGGCTTCAATATCGCTGGTGTCAGAAAGACCAGTTTCTCGCCCGTGGTATGCCCACTTTCCGGTCGGATCGCAGAGTAGATCAACTGCTGGAACTCTTCCCTTCCATAAAACACATCTCGATTCGTCAATTGCACACCCATACTGATGTGATCCTGGATGAGACCTCTGAGCGGTTTACCCGCCGTGCTGGACAGGTACTGATTGTCCGTATTGGCAATCGTCATCGCCTCCGCCCTTGCGATTTCATTCTGTGGAAAGTGCATGTTCATCTCGTCGCCATCAAAATCGGCATTATACGTGTTGCAGTTGGCGTAGTGCATGCGGATCGTTCGCTCCCCAGGCAGCACACGCGCTCGATGACACATCATAGACGGCTTGTGCAGGGTGGGCTGACGATTCATGATCACAATGTCGCCGTTGTTAAGATGACGATGAACCTTCTTGTTACGGGAGCCCTTGATCTGGGCGTTGGACGGCGTGAGTAGCTGATTAGCAAGAGCTGTACGTTCATCCTTGCTCTTGCGCGCGAG
Organism: Scolecobasidium constrictum UM 578; assembly: GCA_000611715.1. NCBI lineage: Eukaryota > Fungi > Ascomycota > Dothideomycetes > Venturiales > Sympoventuriaceae > Scolecobasidium > Scolecobasidium constrictum. The sequence goes on along the minus strand of AZYM01000040.1, from coordinate 105,127 downwards.
CGAGATGACTTGGCCTGTCTCATTTTCGACGGCGACTGCTCCCGGCCAAAACTCGGGACCGTTGATGACTGCAGCTTTGAGCTCTTCATAGTTGTGGCTGGTAACGGGCTCTGGGTAGGTAAGTCGCTTCGCGAAGACGGGAGGGACACCGATCTCGCTGGTCTCGATGTTTGGGTCGGGAGAGATGACGGATCGCGCGGCAAAGTTGACACGCTTGCCCATCATATTCATTCGGAAGAGACCTTCCTTCTTCTCAAGCACCTGCTTGATGCCCTCCACATTCCTCTTCGCCGCCGCGCCTCCAACAGGATTCTTATCTCGATCGAGCAAAGAGTTGACCGCATTCTGCAAAGCAATCTGCTCATTCTGCAGGTCCTCGTATGTTCTTCGCCGTGAACGGCCCGCTTCGAGAGGGTGACCTCGGATCTCACCACTGATCTGTCGCATTGTCTCGCATATGTTGAGCACATTGCGATAGTGCGTGTTACGGTCGGCTTCAGCAATCTGGCCGTCACCTGTCCGTGCTTCAGGTCGATACTTCGTTGGCGATACTAGTAACGTGTCGATGAAGAACATATCCGCAGTCATTGGAGCCATCTTCTTCGAGCCTCCTCTCGGGCTGTACAGCAGCTGGATGATTTCGCTCTCCTTCTCGAACAGAAGAGTGAGTAACGCCCACACTTCGTCTGCACCAATGTAGGTGTGTGATTCATCTTTCGGGGCGTTTTTGCTGGCTTTCATCGCTCCTGGCCCTGCCTCATCCGCAATCAATCCCATCGGCGCAGCTGCCAAATCATCTCCTTCGGGATCTGACAGCTCAATGTCGATGGCTTCCTCCTCTTGCTCTTCCTCAGCACTGTCCATATCTGCGATACCCTCATCTGCATGATTGGTAGGCGCATGCTCCTTCTTCAGGGCGGCTTCTGCAGCTCTCTGCTCAGCTAGCTTGCGCTTGCGCAATATTGTGAGCGCATTCCTCGCTTTCAGGCCGGATCCGATGTTTGCATTGTGCTTTTTCTGGAGTAGTGGCTTCCGGAAGATCTTGACGAACTTGTCTTTCCGGAAGGTCGGGTTGAACGCATGGCAATTGCTGCACTTTCTGTTCCCCGTGCTAAGATCGTTAAGCACATGCCATATGACATCTTTCCGCATCTCCACAACCGCCTCGTTCTTCTCCACAATCAAGCCCTCTGCTCTTGCGCGCTTGATCGCCGCATCTGCAAATCGAATGTACGTCTCTGCGGCAGCCTGCACATCCTCGTCCTCTTCCAGCTCGCTATCCGAGCCCGCATCCGCCACATCCTTACTTGCCGAGTCTACAGCAAGCGAGTCCACCTCTTGCGCCTCCTTCAATAGCCCCTCCCCGAGCAACCTCAGCTTCGCCGCATATCTCGCCAACTGTGTCCGGCCAATCTGAAACCTGTGGCAGAAGATACAGAGACCCTTCAAAATCTTCATGAGCTGCTCCAGGAAGAAGGGGTGGTACACGCGCATAGGCAGCTCAATGTGCCCCGCATGGCCGTTGCAGCCGCCAAATCCGCCACCGAAGTTCTTGTTCTGCTTGCATGTTGAGCAGCGATTGTCTGCGAATGCGCCGAGCGCTGCGTCGTAGAGACCACCGGGTGTGGGGTGCAAAAGCGTGTCGAAGGTATTCGGGTTGTAGATGCGCTTCACCGAGAGGCGTTTGATCTCGGCTGAGGAGAGGAAGGAGAAGTCGACCGCGTCGATTGACTCGGACACGGGAGAGGCGATGTTGAACATGGTGATTCAATTCCGTAGCAGGAAAGGCTACCGCGCGCTATTCATGTTCTCTGTACGCAGGCAATGATGGCGAGGTGGGATGGTGGTCGAGGTCTTCTTCAAGGCCAATCGCAAAACAGTCTGACCCGAAGTGATATCAGGAGAGCAATCTGGCTGTTGTCCTCGAGCACTTCGAAAGACGTCAGTTATTGCGTTGCCGCAGGTAGTTGCTGCTGAAGCAAACGGTTTGCGATCAAAGACCTCGAAAACTTGGCGAGCTTTTTTTAGTGGAGCATGTCTCGAATTAGTTTAGCCTCTGGACAGAAGACCCCGGCCAGTCTCTCATTGACGCCCGTGTATCAAGACCGCGATTGAATCTACCTGAAACTCTTGCCACTTGCGCTCATCAAGTTGCGTCGAGCTATATGCACAGGTCCTCTCTCTAATCCAGGCGACCTTGTTGTAGTGACAGCGACGATGTAAACGACGATTTCCTAACTCAGCAGAATAGTAGCCTGAGGCACTTGCGAGTAGCTCTAGCTGTTGTCTTTGATCAGAGGGTCATGCAAATCTGCGCATATTCTACAGAATCCTAGAATATCTTATACCGTTTCTAGTGATCTTAGAATCGGTGAATATATTCTGGAATCCTATTCCTCGTCTTAGGTTCATGCTCTAGTTAGCACTACCCTCTGATCATGAGGTGTTCGCCTCGTCAACAGAACTAAATGCTGCACCAACCAGAAGCAACATCTTTACACCGCATGCATCACACTCACCACCCATCGGTCTTTGTACGCTAGTCAGACAGGCCTCAAGACTGAACGGCGTCGTGCAATTGTTATCGCAGGCTACCAGGCAAGAGTACCGACGTGAATGATTTCAGATAACCAGTAACTTTGAGGATGGACACGAATACGGACACGGAGTTATGCGAGGCTTGCAAAAGTATCTTCACGGCGAAAGCCAAGGCGGCGTTCAGTCGAGGCAACATGGTAATGAACTTCGAGCGGCACCATGACGACTGGACTTCATTCCAAGATGCAATCCAGCATGGCTGCGCCCTCTGCAGATGCATATTGCTCAATACCAGGAAGAAGGACGAGCTTACTGGCCACGAATTCACTACTCGGTATCATATCTCATGGTGGTCTGAACCGCCTGCGCTATCATTTGAGGAGCCTGGTGGCGGAGTTGAGTTCACGGTGCAGCCTTTTGGTCAGTACGCGCAGCTTATATGAGCATCTAACTTTCGTATCTCAGATTGCTGCAAAGCATATGGAGCCAAGGACCTCACTAACAGTTACAGACGAGGAACTGGACAACAGAAGTCGCTCGATGGCTGTCAACACGGGATCGAAGGCAAGTCTGGACTTATGCAAGGAATGGTTCAGGAGGTGTCGCCATGAACATGCAGAATGCAGATGGCACACCACCGAGTACTGGTTTCCCACGCGCTTGATCGAACTCAGGAACGGCACAACTTGCCAGTGGAGACTGTACATCCCAGCTGTCGATGGGCCGCCCAGCAGTGCCTATATGACACTTAGCCATCGATGGGTGGACCAGCACACGCCACTTCTGACAAGTGCAAACCACGACACTCATCGGACATGGAAGGACATTACAGAGCTTCCTGCAACATTCCAGGACGCGATTCGCGTGGCGCTTCAGCTATTGGTCCAGTACATATGGCTCGATTCGCTTTGCATCATACAGAATTCGCCTGACGGCGAGGACTGGGATCAGGAATCCAGAACTATGCAGGACGTTTATGCGAATGCAGCATGTAATATTGTTGCTGGTGATCCCCGTAGTATCGACGGCGGAAACAGCATCGATGGCACAGACCTCGGCCTTTTCCGAGATAGAAACCCGGGAATCCTTGGGGGCTTTGTCGTTGAGTGTGCTTGGTTCAAGTCAAAGTCTCCGAATCATGTTCGCGTGTTGCCCACGAACAACGTCACCAATGATTTGGAGAAGTCCGCTATCTATAGTCGAGGCTGGGTGTTGCAGGAGCGCTTGCTCGCGGCACGTACATTGCACTTTGGCAAGACACAGATCTACTGGTTCTGTGCACGGACGTCCGCATCCGAAAGCGCCGTACTCGGGCATAGGGAGAACATCTCGCGTGGTTTGTCGCTCCAAGTCTTGAAAGACTTCAAATACCACGATGTCTCAGAGGTGAGCGCGATAATAAATCGCGAGGACGCACTTAACCGTGTCGTTCGGCTTTGGATGGACATAGTGCAAGTCTACTCAGCCTGTGACTTCACCTTCCTCAGCGACCGACAAGTAGCCCTGGACGGCGTCGTCAGTCTCTTCCAAGCTGTCATCGATGACCGATATCACGCGGGGCTCTGGAACAGTCGACCGATAGCAAGTCTCTATTGGCGTACGGCAAGGGAAAGGCGTGCTGATGTCGAGCGGATTCCTGATGCCCCAACCTGGTCTTGGACCTCGATCAATACTGGCATTGAATATCCATGGCACAGTCGTTACGATAAAGACTGGTCTAATGCTACCTCATTGGCAAAGATACTGACCATTGATCAGGCGGAACTGGAGAACCTCACGGTCACTTCGGACGCCATACGCCTTCAAGTGTACCCAGTGTTGCTCCCATCTAGCAGCCCACCAAAGTTCGGCCACGCTTCTGACGAGCGCAACAACATACCAGAGCTCTCGGAGCAGATCGGGACGTTCAGCTGGCATCCCGACATCGAAATCTCCCCGGACGCACTCCAGATGCCCGGTATAATACTGGCGCCATTGTTTGCGCATTGCATTGCGCCAGATGGATGGGCATTTTTAGAAGTCGATGGGATGGTGTTGAAAGAAGTTGACGAAAGGCCAGGCACTTTCCAGCGCGTCGGCGCATTTGGACACACAAGCGGGCTGGAGTTTGACGATGAATATCCCAAGTTCTTCCCTATTGTGTGCGACAAGAAGGAGGACCTGCAGTACGACGCACAAGGATGTCTGAAGATATCGGATGTTCGAGCACCATGGGAGATATGGATAGTCTGATTGTGTTAAGACCTCGACGTTCGGCCACCTCGATGGCTGCACACCAAGATCTTGGATCGGGCAATGCAGATGAGCACATAGTTGTCCTCGTGTATCTCGTCGGTCACATGATCTCACATACCTTCAGATCCACTCGATGTGCTCATAGACATCATGGGGATCAAGCCATCAGTGATCTCATCTACGGTTGCCAGGTCCTAGCAGCTCGGGTACATCTCCGCCACATCTGCAGCTCGGAAGCACGATTGTCGATCGCATTGCATATGATTTGTCGAGGATGTGACGCAACAACGGCTTTCGCATCATCAGATCAGCATGTCTCAATTCCCAGGAGCAATAGTTGAGGATCAATTGTCGTGCATTGCCATGTACGCGAAGTGCAATCAGAACATTGTGCGACGTCGGGCAGGGCATACAAATATCACGATCGAGCAAGGGTGAAGATTGAACCTTAAAAGCTCGACCACAATCGTCATGAAGACCTTCCTAATGGGTCTGTTGTTCAATCTTTTTCTTTAGGGACCTGCAACCACTCCACGCTTTAGAGGCGTATCGTTGGCAGAGCCACTCAGGATGGCATCGATCTTCTACCCTTGCCATTCACGGCTGCTGCTCTTGCTTCCATCGAAAGCATCAAGGACATTCGACTGAACAAGACGTTGGACTTCAGCAACGCTACCAAGATCGACACCCATGTGCACGCCGCACCCGACTGGTATATCGACCTCGTGACAGCCGCGGGCGGAGCAAATACCCAAAAGGAGTGGAGCATCCCTATTCATCTTCAGTTCATGGCCAATAACGGCATCGATCATTGCATCATCTCCATCTCCACGCCTGGAAGCACGGTCATTGCTGGCAACGAGACGTTGTCTATTGGCCTGGCCAGGTCGCAGAGTGAGTGGCTCGCGGAACTAGCACGTGTCTTCCCTGAGCGGTTCTCTTTCTACTCTGTGACACCGCTGCCATACGCAGAGGGAGCATTGCAAGAGGTTGAGTACGCGCATAAAGAGCTGGATGCGAAGGGCATAGGTCTCTTGACGAACCACGAAGGGTATTACATGGGGGATCCAGTCCTGCTGCCTTTCTTCGCTGGACTGAATGCCATGGATCTTGAATCCAAGATCGTTTTCATGCATCCCACAATGGCGGAGTGCAACCCAAGTATGTCGTTCTCCTCTTTGAAACAGTCATGCTCACTCATTACGATATCTGCTAACCACCAAGCAGATCCCCGTATCCCCTTCGGCCAGTTCGAATTCCACCTCGAGACAGCCCGCAACCTCGCCGATATGATCACCAGCCGAACCCTCCACAACTTCACCTCCTTGAGAGACCTCGTCGCGCACATAGGTAACGCGTTCCCATCGATTCAAGATCGCGCTTTCAACGAAGGCGGCGACGATGAAGAGTACCAGGAAATGCAGGACATTCTGCACACGAGGGTGTGGTACGAAAGCGCTGGCGCGACGTTTCAGCGGCAGGTGCAAGGACTTCTTGCATATGGCGTTCCCAAGTCGCAGTTGATGTACGGGACGGTGAGTATATCACAAGCATTATTCTATGAGCCAATGTTGACCTCGTGGTCGCAGGATTTCGCCTACACGGACCCAGGATTGTACGATCGGGCCATCAAAAGAATCGAGAATGCTACGTTCCTGACCGATGATGAGAAAGAAGGTCTTTTCCAAGGAAATGCAAAAGCTCTTTTTAACTTCGCAACATAGTCTCAAAGACGCGAATAAGCAGGCAAGGGTATCACATCTTTCCAGTCACCAAGCACCCCAACAAATTACGCAGAAGAAGTTTTCTCAATCACAAAAACAAATCTGCCCAGAAGCCTCCAGCACCCTTGTTGGGCTTCTTCTTCCCATCAACAATCATCTCAGGTCGATAAAAGTTCATCATGTATCGTGTCGTGCTCCCGTACCCGCTACTACGATATCGGTCAATATCTTGCTCACAAATCGAATCAAAGTTTGAAGTCTCACTTTTCCTTTTCCCACTGCTTGAACCGTTCTTCTTGTTTCTTCTTCCATTCAGGACGCGTATCAGGCTCTTTGTGGAATGGATTGAGGCGCTGCGACCACGACTTCGGAGCTGCCTTTGTGGCCGCGTGCTTCGGGACTTCAGGCGCTGAAGCTGATCGTGAGATTGTTGGTTGATGGGTCTTATCAGCCATAATTATGGGTATGATACGGAAATCGCAAGCTACACGAGTATCTACGAGCTCATATACGAGTTCCAGCCGCCAATAAAGCAAGGGCGCAGCGCAAGGCTGTCTTTGATGGTGGAGGCTGTCCGTGGAGGCTGTGCTAGGCCAAGAACGGAATGGTGCACGTGCCTGTCAATGCAATGAAACAACAAAGAGGGCATGCGAGTACTCAGGCGAGAATCGGAGAAGACGAGTTGCGAATCGAGTTTTGAATTGTGGTTTGTCATTTTCAAATTATGCCAGAAGCCCCATAATGCGACACGCACCCAAGCAAGCATCCCTTTCATCCAGCGAGTGTCATTCTCAGAAATGAGCAGGAAAGGGTATCATGGTTGTACAAAATAATCGTCAAGAACTTCAGCCATTACCAGCATCTACCTTTCATCGTTGTCTCTTCGACGTCATCGCGCACATTTACATGTGCTCAATGACATGCGAGTTGATGGCTTGCTGGAAGCCTGGGCTGCCATCACCATACTCGCGGCCGACGCTGGAAGATCCAAAGTTCGGAGACTGCTTGTAGCCACTTGGGGAAGAAGGTCCGTCGTGTGCCTCTGCAGCAATTGTCGCCATATTCTCCTGCACCGTCTGATTCGTGGCTGGTAAGAAGATGACCTTGCTGTTCGCAGTCTTGGCCATTGCCTGCATAGCCTCGAGATATCTGATCTGCATAGCTGGTGCCGAGCTCAAGATATCAGCGGCTTGTCGCATAAGCTTCGCGGACTCGACTTCGGCGCGTGCGGCGATGACCTTGGCTTCACCTGTTCGCTTGCTCTGGGCGGCCATGGAGAGCGACTCTTGCAACTCTTCGCTGAAGATGATGTCCTTGATGAGCATGCTCTCGACTTCCACGCCCCATCCTTGTGCAACGTCTTCGACGATGCCACGGATGTCCTGCGCGATCTTTTCGCGACGCTCAATTACGTCTTGCAGAATGCGTGCACCAATGACGTGACGCAGAGTGGTCTGTGTGCGCTCGACCAGAGCCTGACGAATATTCGAAATGCCGAAAGCGGCCTTGTGTGGCGAGGTGATGCGGTAGTAGATGACAGATGTGAGGTAGAGCGAGACGTTATCCTTGGTCATGCAGACCTGCTTGGGGACCTCTGCGCATAGTCATTAGTGTGATGCATCTCCTCCGTGTATTGCGTTATTACATACCAACGATCTGAATCTTGACATCGACCTGAATCAACCTCTCGCTAAGTGGGTTGACCTTGACGAGACCAGGATCGACAGCGCGCGCAAATCGACCGAACTTCGTGACCAGACCGACATTACCCTGATCAACTGGTCTGTATGGGTTTGGACAGATAATGCAGCACGGCACAGCTCCCATAGTACCGATGATGCTACCAAGCGTATTGATCATTCCGCCATACCAGCCGTGCGCAGAATCATCTTCGGTGTCTGGCTTGATTTCGCGCGCGTAGCTGGGCTGAAGATCTTCGCGTCGTGGTGGCTGAACCTTGATGAGGTTTGGGTCTGCGCTGCCAGCACCGTTGACGGGTGCCTTTCCGTTGATGTCGCTCATGTTTGCGGTGTCGATGTGATGAGGCGGCGATGTAAACGTATGCTATTTATGAGTTGATACTTGTATGGTATCAAGGACGTATAATGTTTACTATGGCTGTCAATGTTTGGTTCGCACACGAGGCAATGAAACATACCTTCGCGACCAAAAATGCGCGATAAGTGTTGATTGCACGATCAATGATGACAGGAGACCCTCTTAATCGTATATGTACTGCGCGACAAGCTAAGGATCCGGTCGTGGCAGTGGTGGTGTGGGCGCGGAAGGTGGAGCTTCCTGACGTTGATCAACCTTTAAGAATGCGCTGCTCTCCCCGCGGACCCACAGGGTAGCATGCACGTCCCTTACTTTGGCTTAGCCGCTCGTGTCTGCTTCTGCCTCGCGGAGGCGCAGCCTTCCTCGTGATGAGGAACATTGATGGAAATTGGTCGATCTTCACGAACTGGCCAATTCGAACCAATCTGACCGAGCTTCCTGCTCCGGAAATACCATTGTTTGCAGAGTGAACGACTACAATGAAGTCCACGGAGGTACTCCGAACGATGCTCCATTGAACGGCTATCCGGCCCCAGTTCATCACAAGAGACGACAAGTCTTCTAAAGTCGCCACCAAGAAGCGGTAGCGCATCTCTCGCTGCCGTTTGCACCAACGGTTATGCGGCACACTCTTTCGCGAACAGTTCAAAATACCTTACGTCACGCATCATCTGCCAATCGCTCTCACGTTTGCCCCGAGCGTTTACTTCACCACAAGCCCATTTCGTACGGTAGTCTTGGCCTGATCAGCCTTGTCATTGGCGCCCGCCTTGGCACGCCGTCCCTAGCTTTGTCGACACGATACGCACGGGCCACTAAGGCTCAATTGCATCTTCACCACCGTCGCGGCAGTGTATCTCACGAGACATCAAGGTATTGTGGCGAACGAGAGCACCCTTCATCCTTCTACGGTCCTTCTAGATCGACGTGATACCACGCTCTCGGTGTACATCTCGGCTGCTCGGTGCGAACGCATTAGGGAACGAACGAGTGAGTTATTTCCAGCGTACAGGCCGAACTTCGTATACGTACAGCACCAGACATGGGCGTAAATGCCGCAAGAGCTTGGGACATTATGCCTCAAGCTGGGGCTTAGGGACCATGTGCGCTTCTGACCACACGCTCGTCTGCTGTTGCAAGCGTACGACAGTAGAGTAGGCACGCCAGAGTCCCCTAAGGGACCTCACTTTTGGAGCGTTCGTCTCTCAGCCCATAGTACAGTGAGAGGGGACGTGCAGTATTTTTGGAAGGTGGTATGAACACCTTTTGGTGCACATTCTAAGTGGTAGGAAGGATAGAACAACATTCTCTGAAAATGAGTCAGCTAACCTCGGTCACCCGCATCTTACTCTGGGACAGCTCAATACTCCACCTGATGTCTAGTATGAAGTGTAGAATGGCATACAATTGATATCAAGGCTTGCAATCCATCACAAGCAGACTCCGACATATCCTTGAACCGCACAAAGTCATCCTTCCGCATAGCATCATGGCCCCAACCAGCAAGGAAGACGTTATCTCCCTCTCGAAGGGCAATATTTTCGACATATTCGGCGGCACATCCAAGGAGTCGCGACGGAAAGAACTAGAGAAGCAATGGCACGCATCAGGCTCGATCATCTACACCGATCCCTTTTCCGTGGCTACCACACATGAGGAGATTGAGGCTGTGATTGTGAGAATGAATGAGAGCTTGCCAGGAAGTGTCTTCACAGCAACGAGTTAGTGCTTCTTGTGATGTTTGTATTCGCGAGCGCTAAACGCATTATACAGGCGACGTCGAGATCCTGACGCAAGCTGGTGACATCTCCGTCTCGAGGATAACTTGGGGTCTGGGCCCGAAAGGCGAGGAGTTTAAGGCCAAGGGGACAGACATCATCACCATTCGTGATGGCAAGATCGAGCGATGCTATACTTTCATTGACAAATGAATCATAACCTTAAGTGGCCGTTCCAGAAGATACATCGGCAAATGGATGTGATCTCTTGGATCTTCATCTCGAATCTTCAGATTCATTAGATCCTCATCCGAACCACGTCGACATGAGCGTAGCTAACAATTGTGTTGTGTCCAAGCTGTAGCCTGAGATCCGCCTGCTGTTCTCGGTACAGGGCAGGATTATGGAGGTTAAGGCAAAGCATCTCAAAAACACGACGCTCCATTTCGTGGTGCACTTTCAAGGTGTACGTGACCGGCTGGTCTATTTTCCAATCTCGCTCAAAGCACTCAAAGGTTGCTACTGTTCTGCCTCCAAGTAGGACAGTGTGATGCTCGCGGTGCTCCGTCCGAATACGCGAGCCAAAAACGGTCGATAGGACGTCTGGGAACACGTTCACTTCATGGGTTCGCGATCGTATCTCATACGTCGAATACGGCAACGTCGTAAATATGCTCCGTGTTTCGTGCTTCGACGCCTGACCAAAGCGCGACATGCTGGACATTAGAATGGCGGTCATAAGATAATCGTTCGGCGCGAGCTCCTCTGCGACTTCCAAGATCTCCTTCAGCGAGCGAATGATGAACTTGATGTCGTGGATGTTCGTCATGTTGATGTAACCGTTCAAGACATGCAGAAGACATGTGACAAAGTCCGTTGTCCAGACCAAACGAAGACCATTGACAATGTTGGTATGCTGCATACGACTTCGAAGCTGAAGACCCGTCAGCCATCCAAGGTAGCTGCGTTCGTACGTGCCATGCGATCTTGTCAAGTAGCCCAGATAGACGATTTGATGTGGATTTTGGAGCATGTTCTTGACCTCGCTAAAGATCCAGGGCCGCATAATTATGTGCTCGAAGATGAGACGAGGTTCATCGTATGCACATATCACGGGGAGAGTAGCGTATAGTGTTGCGAATAGACTGACTTGCTTCAAGAGTATTTCGTGCGGAAGAGTCTGGTCGATAGATATGATGTCCACTAGCAGATATTGTATGCCTTTCCTCTTTGCGTACGTAAGGGCGATTTTGATGTTCTTCGATACCTCGGTGGGATGATTGGGCTTAATGTCCCACTTCCAGCTCAGAACCGCAACTCGTGCCATGTTGCTTATGGGTAATTGCACCACACAAGTTGGTAGCGACGCCACGGGGATCCCTCTCTTCAATCCCGTTGATCTGCATGCGGACACATTGATGGCCAGTACAGGGCCAACGATGGGGTCGAAATGCCGCCCTTGTGCGTCCGAACGTCTCGATGTAGTCAAAAGCGGCGTGGAAATACCGTCGTCCTCGAAAGCTTTGAGCTTCGTCGCTTCTGTTTTCCGAAAGTCGTATTCGCGTATAGCTTCTACAGCCAGAAGCAACATAAAGTAAGTCGAGACACCAAGCAGTAGGAGAGGCACCGGGATGAGCACACGAAGCAGCCTCTGCATCCATGTCTGACAGTCGACCAGGCCCATCAAGTTGTACTGAAGGTAGAAAGGACCCAGGCAAATCAGGAACACTCTGGTGAGCTCCTCTGCGGCCGTGGGCTCGTCCATATTTGGAGGCGATTCTTCAAGTCTATCACACTGCGCTCGTAGGTCTTGATACGTGCGATGATAACTATCGAAGCTGTAGCGCCACAGAGATAGGTGGCATGGCTTGGCGGATGCCTCGTTGGCCTCTCATCAGTCTTCATGCAGCTGTGCACGCTTCTTGGGGGGCCTGACCTGCAGGCTCTCCTCCCATTGCCATAGGGAAGCTATCGTGCGGCAACTTCATGCACGCGACATGTACTTGTATCGAGACATTGAGATTCTTCCGAGTCACTCGGATTGAAGTAGAGCATGTCGCAGAAGAATCCAGCGTCGAATTCAGGGCGCGTAGTGGAGACGCGTCAAAGCACGGACCATCAATCCTCCATCTTGAGCAACGACAAATATGCGTCTGTGAAACATCTATCTTCTTGAAGCTTTGGAAGTCATTGTCTGACACCGCAGATCGATCTAGAATCTCAAAATCTATTGAGTCGCGCAAAGCACCGACCAACGTGATTGAATGCATCGTATGATCCGTCTATGGCAAGAAGAACCTTTACCCACATTACCGATCAGAATTTGACCTGCCATGTCAGAAGATTCTTGTCAATGATATCTGCCTTCTTTGCCTCGAATTCTCCCATATCCCACTGACAATTGACGAATCTCCCAGCAATCCAATCTCTCTTCTCCCTCGTCAACCACACAATCGTATCAGCCGCCAGCTCAGGTGTCTCCGTAAAGCTGGCATGGAAGATTTCATCCAGGTTTCTCGCAAGTTCCGTGTCCACGCCTCCAGGGTGAATACTGAATGCCACGATACCCTGAGTACCGTACTCGAGAGAGATGTACTCGGCCAGGCGTGAAGAGGCGAGTTTCGCATTGTTGTACGCAGACATGCCAGGAAGCAGCATCAAAGCACCAATGGATGTGACGATGGCTATTGATTTGAGACCGGTTGACTTGGCGAGGAGTTGTGGGATGAACGTGCGGGATACGAGAAAAGTGCCTTTCGTGTTCACTTCGTATGTGTTCCACCATGTATCGACATCTGCATCCGCAAGTGGTGCCGTACGCTCGAGCACGCCAGCGTTATTGACGATGATGTCGATGCCTTTTGGAAAGGCTTCCTTCACTCTGGCTGCAGCCGCCTCGACAGACTTCTGGCTCGTGACATCCATCTCGACGCACAAGATCTTTGGAGCGGGTAGACCGCATTTCTCTGCCCATCGAAGCGTCTCATCGCGTGTTGCGCTGAGATCACCTCTGGCAGCAAGAACAATACCCGAGGCTTGAGCACGAGCATATGAGATGGCCAGCGCACGTCCAATGCCGCGACTCGCTCCAGTGATCAATACAACACGTCCACGGAGGTCCACTGGGTCTGGAGAGATGAGGTCGTACGTGTCATGGTGTATGGTCTTCGTAAATGTAAATGCTTCAGCCATCGATGTGTCCCGGAGTTTGCTCCGAACTGCGACTTGAAACCTCGTTCTTCCAAGCTTTTGATGTGAAGATATTCTCGATGCTCATGTGAGGAATGCAGGTCTTCGACTGCTGTTTTGTACATTCCGGGGCATGCGAAGACCATATGCAGCTATTCTGACAGCTGCTCAACCCAAGTGGGACCAGTCCAGCATGCGGAAAAAGTCGCCCGAATATCCACTTCGTTCGAGATCCTGCAGCAAATGCATTGCAAAGCAGGTACATCCGATGGCTAGGCGCAATGTTAGCGTATGTCGCAAATCAGATGTCGCGTAAGGTTTGGTAGAAGCGCCGATGGAAAGTAGCTTAAGGACCAGATCAATTGATGACCCCGCCACGATTTGAGCATATGCTCTTGAACAAAGGATATCATTCTGCATTCGAATAGTGATAGATATCATATATACACAACTTCATTCTGGTCAACTTTTGCCTCCCAAATCAAGGCAAGGTGTACGCCAGCAGAACCCTAGGTCGGAACGAAGGATATCATTTTTCATCCTCTTTAGCGTGCATCATATCGAACACCGACACCTAGACCGCCTCAATAACTGATGTCAAATTGTAGGAATGTTTTTGTCTCGTGGTCACCACTTAGGCAGCGGCCGGAGCAGCGGAGGTCGTTTCGATCTCGATCTTTGGCATTGGTGCATTCGTGCCGCCGAGGTCAGTTGCCTTCGCCTTAGGGTTCTTTGTGTAGTAGTTGTTGATGGCGGACTTGATGGCATCTTCAGCCAACATCGAGCAGTGCACTGTCACCTATTAGTACCATGTTATGCCGGTGTGGGGGAGCATTACGCACGCTTGACAGGTGGCAGACACAGCTCCTTGGCGATATCTGTGTTCCTGATCTTCGCCGCCTTCTCCAAGCTCATTCCTCGTACAAGCTCAGTCAAGTAACTGCTCGACGCAATTGCTGATCCGCAGCCAAAAGTCTTGAACTTGACATCGGCGATGGTGTTGCTTTCAGGGTCGACGCGAATTTGCAGCTTCATCACGTCGCCGCACGCTGGAGCACCGACGAGACCAGTGCCGACATCGATATCCTTCTGTGACATTGAGCCCACGTTTCGGGGTCGGTTGTAGTGGTCGAGCAGTGCTGCGAATGTTAGCCGAGCTGTAGCGAGGTATACGGTGGCAAAGCTGTTGAGACAGCGAAGACACCGTTGCGGAGGGACTTATCTTTCTCATGATATTGTCTCTTGCCGGACGCGACCGCTGCGACTGGTGCTATTCTCGCTTGCTGTGTTATCTCCGGTCGGACTGCGCTCGAGACTAATCTGCTAGCGGCACGCGGTGCCGACGCTGCCACTCTCTGCATCATCTTGTATGGTCTTGTCGTCGATGGGGTGTTGATGTGTGTGGGATTAAATTGATCGTGGGGTGTGTAGGTTGATGTCGTAGGTCGTGTGGCAAGTGGTGGGTTATCTGGTTGTAAGAGGGATTTCTTATGACGATTGATAGCATCGGCTTTCCAGCAGATCTTTCGGCCTCCGAAGATGCAAAAATGGCCTAAGGCCACAATGCTAGACTTGTTTAGGTGCTGAGGTCTTCGACGAGCAAGGTACACTAGACCACAAGGGTTATTTTACTGCGTCCGATCTAGTTTAGACGTCTCGAGCCTGCGCTGTAAGGCTATTGCCCTAGATCTCCGGGTTGCGATATACAATTGAACCTTCTCTCAAGTACGACGTCTACACATAATTCGGTTCCATTGTAACATTTGCGTACTCACTGATATGCATAGCTAAATTATGCACGTTGCCGTTCCGCATCCAACAACTTAAGCAAACCCTCCTAAGTTTGGAAAGTGTTTTCCAAACCCAGATCTGCTGGTCGCAGATTGAAGCCACTCTCGAGTTCATTTTCCAATGGCATTACAATATTCTCGTACACTGCCTGTCGAAATTCATCATCATCAAGGTTCGTCAATCCACCAGGCTCCACAAAACGGCAAGTCAAGCAATTGTCGATCGCCCTGCGGTAATTCTCAAAAACGTCTTGCGACATTTTCCGCAGCAGACGCTCCGCAGTGAAGAAGTTGGTGTTGCAATCGACTTCGCTCTCAGCTGACAGGTCTTCATCTATGCGAACTGATTCAATCGCTGCTTGCAGCTCGATCTCTAGCAATAGAATGCCGAGGGAAAGAATGCTTGGATGTGGGTGAATACGCTGAAAGCGATCCACATCATCATCGGGCATGAATGGCTCGAAACCCGTCGCTACCCACGGCCGCTGTAAATCTAGTTGTGTCCCCTGACCTCGAAAGAAGAAAGACAGGTGGTGCTTGTTCCAGTTGCGACTGAGCCATGGAGAGTCGCAAAAGTGCAACAGAGAGTGGGCTAGGATCACTGCAAGTATTCGACGTTCTCTTAGCGTGAAATTCTTGTGCTCATCCAATAGATCAGCTAGGGACTTGCTTGGCCATGATCCTTCCACCAATAAGGTGTGCTGAGAGGGATTCATCTTCCAAAGATGGTTGCCATCGAAGAGCATCTGCGAACAGTAGCGCGGGTGCCGGCTCATCTTCATTTCTTTGCATAAGACGTCCACGCGAACCCGCGGTCCACAACCAGGACTGTTCGGTGGCGAAGGAATTAACGGTCTTTGCACGAATGACTGAGCTTGGGGTTTTATGAGCGAAAGCGATGCACCACTTAGAGCTCGAGGGTCGGGCTGATCAGGGCTACTAGGAGGTGTGGACACGGTGGGTGGTTCACTGAGGACAAATCGGACTCCTGGCACTACTGGTTGTGACAGTTCACTAGCCCATAGTTAGCCACATTTGTAGCACGAAGGAAAAGAATTACTGTCGCAGATACAGAGCAGACCCGAACGGCAGAATACGAATGGAACTGGAACGTACCTGTCGAGATGAATATGAAGCCTACTTTCAAGCCACCTCGGATGCTCTGATGTCACATCTCCATGGATGAGCATTAGCATATTTAGGACTACATGGGTAGAATCTGGATTCGTTGCGTCCGGACATTCCAACAAGCATAGTCGAGTTTCGTGGCTCTTTTCACAATCGCAAGGCAAGAGCTGACCCATGCAATTGTACAGATCACGCACAAAGGGACGAAGACGGACTCTTGGGAGAGGTCTTGATCGCTGCTTCTGCTTGTCAACTGTGAAGGTGGGCGAAGTGTGGGAATCGGACATGTCGAGCAAAGAGGTCAGCTTTTGGTTGTACCTCGTGATCTTGTCCAGGATTCGGAAAAGCCTTCCCTCTTTCAATGTGAAATGTACGCGTGATTTGAGATCGCTGACCTCTGCGACTTCGTTCCGCTGTCGACGAAGCTCCTTGAGCCTTTCAAATATGATTGGAGCATTGATCTGCAAACATAGGACTGTTAGTGTGTAGGGTCCTGAAGATGACTCCACATGCCGTGGCGCTAGTAATGCGACAACGTACTTGACCACCCTTGTTCTCTTTCAGCCTCATAGATTTTTCCTCCGCGACTAGCTTCTCTAACTGATGCAAGACTTTCGATAAATATGACTGGAACGGCTCGTAAAGGGCGCCCAGTCTCGTTTTTATGGCTTGCTCAAAGCTGTGATCAGTCCGTAGTGACGATGATACGCCGCTCCTAAGTTGCAGCCTCTGCTGTTCGTTTAGATCGGGTAGGCTGCAGACGAAGTTCTCCATGGCCATCTGCAGTAATGCCAGCTCGCAGTGGAGACCAGCGAGGAAATCTTCGAGCCTGTCATTGCCCTTCTTTGCAGAGAAAGCGGTCGTGAGATGATGTGTGACAGATCGAGCACCTCCGGCTGTGGTTTGCAAAATAGGAATAACAGCCAAGAGGAGGCCAGCAAGCTCTATCCCCGTTAGCATGTTTTCTCAAAGCCTCTGCTCACGATGTTGAAATTCTTGAGTTGAGCAAGATGTGACACTTTTGCATTCCTGGAGGACGCTTTGGGCTCTTAAGAGCGCGGCTTTGGACGTGGCCTCGAAAAGCGGATTTGTGTGATCAACCCCACGTTCCCTGACCGGATTGCCATCCCCGCTTCACACTTCTAGGTAGTACAGGATGCTGCCTTATCATAAAATTGTGAGATTGGACAGCCTTGATAGTTACATAAGCTTCGTACATGGGCTGCCCCACTGCCTGGAGACGAATAGATATGCAGGTGATGGCCCAGATCCAACAGATGACGATACCGTAGTATCTTCCTATTCTGCATATTCACTAAGTGCTACAACCCGAGCTGTATGCGATCATGGAGCGGAAGTTCAACTACAACGACCGCCTGATAGCATCAGCTGCTAGCACATGTCTTAAGCTGTTTGATTGTTGTCTCGACCGAGAGCAAGAACCCGCCACCACGCAGGCTGATTCTGGCAAGGACTTGCAATCACAATTGGACTCGCAATGTGGCAGATTTCGCATTTGGGCCGAAAATATCGGCGTCTTTGCTTCCAACCATGCGTCGCTCGATTACAGGCTATGGCACAGTGCCCAAGTGAAGGATCTCATAGTTTCGCAGCTGTCCAATCTTCAGCGGCATCTAGAACGAGGTACGGTCTCTCCACAAGAAACTGTTCAAACGACTTTCCTGACTTTTGCAAAGTGCAACAAGAGTGCTTCAGCCTTGCTGAGCACAGTGAAAGAGGCACAGTCCCGCACATCGCAGCAATCATCGATAACACCTCCGAATCACAATCCTCCGCGTCAAGCAGAAGTGGTGATGATCTCACAGACCTTGTGGGAGGATGTCATGAGATGCGCATGATCATCGATATCATCACCAGACTGTACAGGCTTTCGATGGCCATAAGAAGATCAGCACCAGTCGACAGACATTTGAAAGTGGCCGAGCATGTGGAGCGTGATGAGGAAGGCAATGATGTCTTCACAGTCTTCGAAGAGAACTTCGCAAAAGTTTTGATCAAGCTTGAGTTCCCCAACGCATCGGAAAACATTCAAGACAGGCTGAGCCGCGCGATGGCATTTCGTCGTCGAAGGTTCTCTTATCAGCGTCAACATGCTAGGAAGCTGAGCGATCAAACATTTTTGACGAAGAGACGACACCCAATATCAAGAATTCAGGACGGACCCGTGCACATGTCCACCGCCCGTATGAATGAACAGGGACTGCAAGGTGTATCACCAACCTCTTCGTCCTTCTCCCCTCCTATGCGGCAGGCAGCAATGTCGCTACTTTCCGAAACAACTGCATCAAGGTTTACCGAGTCACGTTTTCGACCAGATGCACCATCGACCAAGGCTTCAAGCATATTGACCCCGACTGGCACTCAAAAGCGTCGACTGAATGTCCCCCCGCCTCCAAAGATACCATCGGGCGCGATCGAATTTCACTGCCCTCACTGTAATGTAGTGGTGCCTGTGTCGGAGGCAAAGGGCAAGAGATGGAAGTCACACATCATACAAGATCTTGAACCGTACGTCTGTCTGGTCGATAGCTGTCCTGAAGGCTCACGGTCGTTCCGTGATCGTTCATCTTGGTTTACTCACATGCGTACCCATGCCAAAGAATGGGTTTGTGCGTTACCCGGGCACCAAGAGTTGACATTCAGAGTCGAAGCCGAGTATGACAACCATATCCAATTAATCCACCAAGGGCACTTCAAAGATCTGCAGTTGGAAATGATCAAGTTGAGGAGCGAGCGCCAAGGTCCTGTGCCTTTCAGGAATTGCCCCCTCTGCATGTGGCGACCAAATGTGAGCGATGTCAGCAACATCGATGACCAACTCGAATATTCGGATCTTGAACCAGAAACACAGGCAGTCTTACTGCAGCAGTTGCGGGAGCATTGTGCTGATCATCTTCAGTTTATCGCTATGTATTGCCTCATGGCTGACGCTGTCGAAGACGATTACACGTCAATGGGTGATCCCTCTTTGACGCAACTGGACGTGGACAACACCGCATTATCGGAAATTGCACCACGAGTCTCGGAGTCTGACTTCGACATTGAGCTACCAAGTGGTATCGAGACTTCCTGCCAGCCTTCAGATTCCATTGAACAAATTGGCATTACAGAAATGCCCACCGAAGCAAGCATGACCTGCTGGGCAGACTGGGCATACGTGCTTCGAGATGTTCCATATCCTCCACTTGACGAGGATGAAAAGATGTGCACCTTCATTCGGAATCAGAAAATGAGGGAACTACTAGCGGAGGGTGCCACTCTTGAACCGAAGCTACCTTGCCACATCATTCCCAATGTTCGAAACCCTCGATTTTTCGGAAGAGAGGAAGCCATGGAGTCGCTGCAGCGAAAGCTTCTACCGAGAAGGGACACAAGCATTGCTTTGAATCAGGATCAAGCAGTGAGGACAGCCATACTCCAGGGAGCTGGAGGTGTGGGAAAAACCCAAATCGCGCTTGAGTTCGCATATCGTCAACGGCATATTCTCGATGCCATCTTTTGGGTTCGTGCCGACGAGCCGCTGAAGCTGGCTAATGATGTGAACCGCATCGCGTTAGAGCTGGGTCTTGTTGAGAAAGGCACTCCAGAATCTCGAGACCACTTACTGGCTCGTGATCTCTTCAGAACTTGGCTGGCGAATTCATCGCAATTGGCTGACTCTGAAGGTAGCTCAAGCGCACCGAGATGGCTGTTTATTTTTGACCACGTCATCTGGCCCGAGGTTCTCAGTGAATACTGGCCAATGAACGGCTCGAATGGCGCGATCTTGATCACAACCAGGCGGACAATGCCTTGGAATATCGTGAGGTATCCGGTAATAAGAGTAGAACCCTTCTCCAGCGAGGAAGGAGCTGCGTTTCTGGGGAGTCTCACCTCACAAAAGTCCAAAGAGTCTCTTGACTGCGGTGCAGTCGTAAGCCAACGAGTTAGCGGCTTTCCTCATGAGCTCACCCTCCTGGCGCGGATAATACAAAATCGAGGATCAACTATCCCTGAATTCCTACGCCTATATGATGATCGGCAAAGTCAGAGCGCTATCCTGACCTTGAATGTTCAAGATCTTCAATCTTCGAGAGATGAGTTTTTCTCAGGGTGGGCTCTTGACGTGCTCGATGATCAAGCGGCCGCGTTACTCAATATTCTGTCTATGCTGGATCCCGACGGAATTCCGGAGGAGATCTTGACAGCCTCGCCATCGTTCATGCCTATCGCATACTATCCCAGTCAGATACTTGAATACAAGGCAGCCAGGGCCATGTTACTTAGCCACGGATTGGTGTCGAGGGATGAAGGCAAGGGAAGGCTTGTGTTGCACAGATTGATCCAGGATGCCGCACGCCGCCGTATGAGTAAGGACTACACAATCGCAGCATTCAACAGTTGTGTAGCTCTCATAAATGCTGTGTGGCCCTACCAAGAGTTCACGTAAGGTTGTCTTCCTCTTAAACAGCGTATCTGACAGAGAACAGGTGGAGGCATAGCATAGCGCGCTGGCCGTTGTGTGAAAATCTATTCCTCCATATTATCCGCATAGAGAAATGGGCCGAACAGATCGAGACGTCTATCTCAGACATCGCAGGGGCTTTCCAGTATGCTCGATTGACAACCGATGCTGGATGGTAAGTACGACAGCTCGGGTTTCTAGTATGAATGGCTCTGCTTACACAAGGATCTAGGTTTTGTCACGAGACCGGTCGCTTTTTGGAGTCTGAGAAGTTCCTCCGAATCGCGCAACGGATCTGTGATAAGTTGAAGACATTTTATCCGCTTTCGTACCACGTTGAGACAGACGACACGCCGAGCATTGAGGAAGTGGACGCCATTTTGGCAGAAGTCCATCACAATCGCGGCTGTATTGCAGCAGAAACTAATCGGCCAGCAGAAGCATTAGCTCATCAATTAATATTCAATGAGATGATGACAAGAATCAAAAGGGAAAGCCAACCTGGAACTGATATGAGATTGCCGATCTCATGGTCACAGCTCGGTGTTGCCTATATGGTGAATGAAGACTGGGAGAAAGGGGAAGAGTGCTTCCTCAAATCCATCCGCCTCATGAAGCAACTCAAGGACTACGAGGCGTTCAAGATATCGCTTCCACTCATAAACCTTGGGCTTGCTTGGTGGTAAGTTTCAATTCTAGTACCAACACATCCCTGCTGTTAACTGGAGACAGGCTTCGGGGTCGATTTGAGGATGCAGTGATCTGTCTTCAGGAGGCACTTCAAGCCAGAGAAAAGCAATTCGGTCCAAATGACCGAGAATCGTTCATGTATGTTATCTTTAAATGGTTTATGCCATGTGAATAACCACGATCACAGAACCGGCCGCATCCGTCATGCGATGGGCAATGTAAAGGCTTCCCAGGGCCTTCTGGAAGAAAGTTTCCGGCATCATGAGCTGGCCAGAAACCACTACAAGGAGACGCTAGGAAGAGGGCATCACCGCTTTGCTGATACCTGTGTGAAAGTCGCCGACCACTACTTTCGGAAGGGAGAGCTTGATATGGCACTGTAAGAGCAAAATAGATACACTTTCAGTCAGGATATATCCACTGATGCGACCTTGTAGAGAGTTGGTAGGACAAGCAGTGAAGGTGTATCAAGACCGGAACACTTACTACCCCGAGAAATGTCGGGCGTTATACATGAGGACCAAAATTAATCACAAACTTAACCGACCTGTGGATGCCAAGATTGACGAGGAAGAAGCCTTGCGGTTGTATCGCATGTATCAACCAGCAGATAAGAGAGACCTAGCTGATCTGAAAGATGAGGACTTCGATGCAATTATTGTATTTTGGTCGAGATGATGGCGAAGGTATCCAATACACCTTTGGCGCCTTTGCTAGGTAGTTGAACGGTAGCTGTCTACAACAAGGATCGAGCGATACAGACTGTCACCTGCTCAAAGTGAATTTAGTATCTAGAAGTACCACCTCAGAGAAAGAAAAATCAAATTCAAGGCAAATGATGAACAGAAGCCGGCATGATTCAAATTGGCTTGGCAATCCGCTAAGCTTGAATCACCTGAGTCGCACGTGTCGTACGAAGGCGACAGACTGAAACCCCCAAAATTCTGCGATACATTCATTGTACGCTGATACCACATACATCATTTTTCGCTTGGCAGATCATGGGCCTGCATCAATCTGATCGAAGACAGGACCTTGTTATTGAACTCGTCTTCTTGGAGCATGACAGCAGGCATCGAACCGAAAAGCCATATAAATTGCAGTACGATCCTGGGGATGAAATTCCGAGGTGGAACTGCCAGAATGAACCCCATAACGGCATCAGGATAGAGGATATGAGAGGCCGAGAGCATGACTTTTCTATTTCGACACACGGTTTCCAGGTGATGAAGTTGTCTTCGCAGTTACCAGCTGTCGACTTCTACGACGATGCCAAGGTGAAGACTGTGTATTATGACGAATTGAAAACTCTGTTAAAAGCGAGCTTTCGAGCCGATGGCGTCGAGATACTCGAGCATGGGATACGTAAGCGACACCCTCAATTTCCTGTCTCCACTGGTGAAGACTATGATCATCTTCAGCCCACTTCTGTCGTGCACATTGGTGAGTACCGAAGCAAGAAAATACACTTCATAACATTAATGGCTCACAAACAGATTTCACGCTGGATGCGGCTCTGGAGGCTGGTAGGAATGCCTTCGACACTGATACCACACAATACCGTCGTATACAATGTGTAAAGTAGGTCCCATGTATATATCTGCGCCATCGAGCTTGTCGAAGTGCTGATATCAACAGCATCTGGAAGCCATTACACGGACCGGTGACGGATTGGCCACTAGCAGTCTGCGACGTGCGGACCGTCGACAAAACCCGGGATCTGATGGCAACGGACGTGGTCATGAGACATGGCTTTACCGAAAATTACCAGGTATATCATAATGTTGAACACAAATGGTACTACTTGGGAAATCAAGGCGCGGACGAGGTGATTGTTTTCCGTCAGACAGACACAGAAGCCAATAATGCAACTGGTGAGCATATCACGCTTGGTAACGAGGCAGTACTTATACTTCACAGGCGTGCCACACGCAGGATTTTGCAATCCGAATGGCATGATTGGGGACCGTCCCAGGGAGAGCATTGAAGCAAGAGCATTTCTATACTATACTTGATCGTGGAATTATTCAGACCATCAGAAAGCTGGCCGCGTAAGATCTATTATTCGTCATGCCTTTCACACAACTTTTCTGCTCAGTGGCTATTGTAGGGAAAGTCATGTAAGTTCGCGTCCCGTAGTGAACACGCTCATGATCTCAAGAGCTCATGAAGCTCAATGCACTAATGTTAGAAACTGGTGACATGGCCCCACAGTACAACAAAAGTAGTACTCTCAGAGCTCTCGATTGCTCACGACACTCATTCTCCCAGTGCTACTGCGTCTTGTCCCTGTTTTGCGTCGGATGGGCTCCGGCCGAGCCCTCAAGATGCATCGTCTCGCCCTTCTTAAAGCCATGTGTCTCGCCCTTTTGCACCACAGTCTTTGGCGGCCAATGTGCCTTCCATGGCTGATTTTTTTGCTGTGCCGGAAGCGGAGGGAGCATGTCTGTATGAGGAGGCATGGAAGGAGACGCTTGATCTGACGAAATGCTATGGGCGAAACGGGATTAGCGACAGAGCGTGTGGAGAACTGAACACGTACGTATGGTCCAAGTAGGTGATTAGGGCGGGTAGATTTCGCATGAAATCGTCTGACCACTCGTGGACGTGTATGAACAGCGAGAAATCTTCAATGACACTTCTAGAGTTATTGAGATCGCGAGCGCGGCAGGTCGTTTTCAACCAACTGTAAAGGAAGTCAAAGGAAAGGGAGCATTGAATCAGTGTTGGCTTCTGCAGCGGAGATTATGATACCTGGGATAACGCGAATCGTGAGATGACTTTAGCAATAAGAGAGTGTCTTATGCGAAGGCGGGTATCCTCAGATACCGCTTTGCAGCTGTGCTACGATACGTAGCAAGCGCTCCACTCACAGAAGGCGGTGAGACCAAGTTTGCTTTAAGATGCACGGACCGGAAGATGTTTCCAGTGCCATCCCCGTAATGCAGGGCGGGAGGCTAGGGTGCCAAACTCGTTTGAGGCACACACGCACACACATACACTCCCTCTCTCTGTGTGTTTGTCTATCTGTCTCTCTTTCTGTGTCTCTGTCTCGCTCTCTCTGGCGCGAGCACGCGCGCCAGGGGGTCCAGGTTACTACGATGGTTCGCATTAGAAGATCGGCGCATCCAATCATTGTTTCTCGAAGTTGTACTCATATATAGTGCTAGCGTCACGCGACATGCAGTTCTCTGCGATAGAATTCCATCTTTGGAAATGTCGAAATAAATCCTCCAGTTCGAATAGATAGTGAGAAGGAGGTAACTCCACTATCGAGGAGGAGCATGTTGATAGTGGCATATACTTCCTAATTGAAAATCGAGATATGGCTTTGACCTGGATAAAGCATAAAAGACGCCTCCAACTCAAGCGACATAATGCAATCTCAACTAAGAGCGCATGCTGAACACTTCTTTTGAATTTACATCCTGGCAAGTACCACCAGATGGTCAGTTCCGACGGACACACGGTTTACACAGCTGTCAACGATAAGGGCTATAATTGGGGGTAACTTCTTGCCTACGATGTCGTTGCTTGAACAGTCTCACTCCAAAAGACATAGAAAGTCTGAGCACGTAGGAACATTCGCGCATTGCGTTGTTCGGTCACCTTTGAAGTCATGTTCATTGGCAGCGAATCGATTGCAACAGAACAAATGAAGCAGCCTGGAGGATTGGCAGCGACGAAGCCGAAGAAGTACCAGAAGCTTTCCAAGCGAAACGCTCTTTAGGAGCAACAAAGAGCCATATTCTAGGCGAGGAAGTGCAACGTTGTCAGGAAATGTCAGAAGAATCTCCACAATTGAGACAAGAAAGTCAAGAATGGAGTGTTGTGGGAAGCCGTGCACGAAACAAGGCATGTACGTGGCTTAGGAGCGCTTGCAGGCGTCTCCTGCAAAGGCTTCTTAGCAGATGGCGCACTCCCGTTATCTTGAGGACCTTGATCATACCTTTCTAAGCATGATCGGAGCGCTGATGGTGAAGAGGCTGTGATCGGAAACCATGGCTCTCATGGTGTGGACCGCCGCTACCATCTCTTGAACGGAGTTGTATACTCTTGGCAGTTTCTAGCTCGTACAGATCATCATATACAAGGCGCTGGACGCTGGGCAACATTTTTGAAGACATCCTTCGCGCGATGTAACAAGCGAATATGAAAGCCCGACTGAGGTGTCTCTCCATAGCTTGGCGTGCCACCAAACCAACAGCCTGCTAGCCGCACTTCTGTTGCTCAAATCTTCTGTCAAGACGCTAACGCACGACGTACGCGAACCGTCCTTGCTGCTTTTTGAGCACAACGGCCACATGCACAACTCGCAGCATCCAACCATGTCACAGACACGGCCGAAAAGTTTTGTCCTGCTTTCATCATTTCCGTATCATGCTGACAGTAACCATACATAGCTACCAGGAGATAGGGAAAAAGATCAGAGCATCAGACAGCAGTCTCAGCAGAGAGCCACGGAGCTTCATCTCGTTTGGATGTCGAAAGAGGACCGGTTGACATCTTAGATGCTGAGCCAAGAATCCAGCATGTTATCTTCAAGGCGAACCAAGGCTTCCACTATCGTTATCAAGTCGGTGCAATCTAATACGTCGAGGTCCCAGTGTGTCAGTAAGAATACATATTTGCCTCGTAGTAAAGGCGCTCCTGCTGAGCTCCAGATACGCATGATCGATTTCGAACGTCTCGGCACAGCGAGTCTGCTGGTAGATCAACTCTTAAAAGTCCATGAATACCTTGACGTGCCTCTCGTAGAGCGTGCTGTTCAGACTCCTATCGCACGTTCATTGTGGGCTCCTTGGAAAATACTCGGCCGTTTGACTGGGTTTGCAGGCCGACCAGGGATTTGGCACAGAACAGGATTATTTGCAGATTCAAAGTATGCGACCCGACTTCGCTGTGCGTTTTGACTTCGCTGTGCGTCCTCGTCAATCCCAATGGACCTAACAGAGCGGCCGAGTCGCGCAGTAGGCTTCACGCGTCTGGGACGTTTCATTGTCCCACCGACGAGATACCATCTATAAGTGAGTGTGAACAGGACGCCTGCGAGGATAAGTTCGCCTAGGACATCCTGGCCCTTGGGATGCGGCACTTGCTTGACTTGGAGCACGATTTGGCCGCTGCCTGTAGTTCAGATATCTCATGCTTTATAGATGGAGCCTGCGGATGTCTCGAATGGTGTGTATATCGTGAACAACCATGGGCTTTGCAAGTGCTTCCTCATCCGTCACCACCTCATGGTGAAAGTAAATTGGATGTATGTACTGGGCGTTACTATTCCTCGGAGACACTCAATGAGGGCAGGGCCGCACTGTGGTTGCAGATGACACCAAGGTGGTGGAGTAATAGGTACGATGTATGAGAATAAGGGTGAGAAGGTCAGAGGTGGAGAGAAAATGTGTCTGATGTTGCATACCCTAGAAGTAGCCATCTCCTCTCTTCACGGGCAGATTGATTCGTTCCCAGTGGCAAGGAGTCGATAAGTGCGTTTTGGTTCTTCTGGAGCCATGGGGATCGTTCAGCGTGCTGTGAAAGATCACATTCCTGGCCACAATGCAACTCCTTCGCGCTAGGCCATCATGTTTAAGTCAATAAGCCATCAGCACACATGAAGCCGCTCTAGTCCGGACCTCGAGAATTGGTTCACATAAAGGCAAAACGAAGACGACTTGATGGAACAAGCTGGAGGGCTCTGAATCACAGCGCTGCCGGTTTCGGCCTTACCCCAGTATGGCCTAGCTCACGGACATCGTCGAATCGCATCCAGACAGTACTAAGAAAACATCGTCAATTGCCAAAGGGACAGACCCCTTGGATTCCTCACTACCTCCTCGCCGACATCCCTAGCCGTCACCTTATCTCGCGCGACCCTATATCCACCTCTAGTACCAGCCGGACATACATTCATCCCGCATCCTACCGTCTCCAAGGCACTCGCAGCGAGCAGATCGCCCGTGTTTCTCCGTAGACTCAGAATAACCGCCTCGAGCGCGCGGAGGCCCCATCCGACGCTGGTGCTGGTGACACGCGAGCCGTACCCCAGATCTACGTCGCTTATCACAGGGTGACACTGCCATACTCACCTTTGATCTTTAAAAGAATCGCAGAAAGTGTCACCACCGTCAATGCAGCAGGCTGCGCGGACGTGAAAAAAGAAGTGGAACCAGAGTACCCGCAAATCCTTTTTCGGGGATCTGGGGTGCTAAGGTCCTTTTGTGCTGCGGACCAGGAGGAGGCCGCTGGATGGGACAAGTGACTGCACAACATGTCACAGGAGCTTAAGGATGTACGATTGACCTTGCCTTCCTCTTCTTCCTTGTTTGCAGGCGTGCAACTGTACTAACGATGCAGCATCAGGCCGCAGAAGAAGCGGAACCACCAACCATGTCCGAACCTCCGTCGAAGTTAATGAAGGTCCAGGCCGCCGTGTCGCAACCGGTCGTGGCGTCGTTTATGGCCGGTGGTGTTGCAGGAGCAGTGTCGAGAACGGTCGTGTCGCCGCTGGAGAGATTGAAGATCTTGTTCCAAGTGCAGAGTGCAGGCCGGAATGCATATAAGATGTCGATATGGAAGGCACTGGGCAAGATGTGGAGAGAAGAAGGCTTCAAGGGCTTCATGGCTGGAAATGGCACCAATTGCATCAGAATAGTGCCGTACTCAGCGGTGCAGTTTGGGGCGTTCAATTTCTACAAGCCAGTATGGACGCCCTGCCCTAGATGGTATAGCAGCAGCTGATGGGGATCTAGTACTTTGAGGCCTCGCCAGGCCAGCCTCTGAGCGCCGAACGACGACTAATCTGCGGAGCATGCGCCGGTATCACCTCCGTCACATTCACATATCCCCTCGACATCGTACGAACACGGCTATCCATCCAATCCGCATCATTCGAAGAGCTAGGAGTGCGAGCGGCGAACCAAAAGTTGCCTGGCATGTTTGAGCTCATGGTACTCATGTACAAGAACGAAGGAGGATGGCGAGCATTATATCGAGGTATCGTACCCACGATTGCAGGTGTGGCACCATACGTTGGGTTGAATTTCATGGTCTACGAATCGATACGACCGCATTTTATCCCAGAAGGACAACAGAATCCAGGGAACTTTGGCAAATTGGCTTCAGGCGCTATCTCAGGAGCGATTGCGCAGACTTGCACATATCCTTTGTGAGTCCAGCTCGCAGTCAAGCTTTATGAGAAGCTAATCTTGTATCCAGTGACGTCCTAAGAAGACGATTCCAAGTCAATACCATGACCGGCATGGGCTACCAATACAACTCCGTCTTCGGCGCCATAAAAACGATTGTTGCGCAGGAGGGCATCAAGGGCATGTACAAAGGCATTGCTCCTAATCTGCTGAAGGTTGCACCTAGCATGGCGGCCAGCTGGTGGACATTCGAGACCGTAAGAGATGGACTCGTGTGGCTCGCGCCAGACCAGCCCGTATGAGAAGGCTGCAAAGCTGGAATTGCATATACACCGCAATAGCCAATACGTCGTGTCGGCCACCTGCCTACCTCCTCCTACCTCGACACCGACCTACCATACAACACACAAGCATCAAGCATGGAGTGCACAGCTCTCTCAGAAGCAGAGCAGCCAATCGCGCTTCTGCACTCCACGAGCATTGAGCAGGAAGAGATCTGAAATTTTTGCATATCGATCATCATAGAAGAAGAAGGATAAGGGTCATGCGACACCCTCTCGGCATGGATACAGAAGGAAGCAGGAAAGACAGGGTCTGCATAGATGTATATTTACCAACGTCCGTCCTATGTGTAGTCAGTACTTCGCATCAATCGCATGCTGTCGTAGACGGCACTGCATTCTCATCCTGCAGCGATTTCTTTTCTCCTCCCTTTCATTGTTTATTCCACCGCACTCTATGTAGTTCTTACAGCGCATGGAGCACATTCGTTCGGAATCGCTGTACGTGATGCGCGCATCAGGCATCTGCCAGTGCTGGCTTACCTTTTCAGGGGGCACAACACCAATCAAATGATCGCTGCTTCTTGACCATATGTATTTGGAAAGCGTCTCATGAAGCTAGGATAGACTTGTAATATTCAAATTTTGACCAACGCCTAGACTCTGCTATACAACCTTGGTATATGTCAATGCAAGAAGAACGACTTTTTACAACATGGGCTGCACATTATCGGCGACTTGGAATGGCGCCTCGGTCTTGGACTTGACTTCGTCCACCGTCACACCGTCCGCAAGCTCGATCAGGGTCAAGCCGTTGGTGAAATCGACATCGAACACGCACTGCAATCATCTGTTAGTTTGAAATTTCTCCGGGAAATCAGAAATTGGACTTACCAGATCTGTGATGATCCTGCTCACGCACGCCTTGCCCGTCAGTGGGAACTCGCACTGCTTCAGGATCTTGGGCCTGCCCTTCTTATCCGTGTGTTCCATCGTTACAACAACCTTCGTGCTCTCAGGGTTGCTGACGAGATCCATGGCGCCGCCGAATCCCTTAATCTTGCCTGGCAACATCCAATTGGCGAGGTCGCCACGAGCGCTGACTTGCATGGCACCCAGGATGGTCAGATCGATGCGGCCAGAGCGGATCATACCGAACGACTCATCCGAGCCAAAGCACGAGGCACCCGGGAGGAGCGTAACAGTCTCCTTACCGGCGTTGATCAGGTCGGGATCCTCCTTGCCCTTGGCTGGGTAGGGTCCAAGCCCGAGAATGCCGTTCTCAGACTGCAATTGCACCTCGACGTCTGGGCTGACGAAGGTGGGTGCGAGCATGGGCATGCCGATGCCCAAGTTGGCGTACATGCCGTTCTTGAACTCCTTGGCTGCGCGCTTGACGATCCTCTCGCGCTTGCTTGCCGCGTCTCCTGAGCCCAGCGCGCCGGCCTTCATCTCCTCCGGCGATTTTGCGTTCACCACCTTTTCGATGTTCTTCTCCGCTGTTGACTGGATGACGTGCTTGACGTAGATACCGGGGACGTGCACAGCGACGGGGTCGATCTCGCCTGGCTCCACGATGTGCTCCGCCTCCACGATCGTGACCTTCGCGTTCCTCGCCATCGCACCGTTGAAGTTCTGCGCAGCGAGTCTGAATTGCACGTTCCCCAGCCGATCAGCCTTGTACGCCTTGATGAACGCGTAATCGCCCTTGATCGCCTCCTCCATAACGTAGCTCTTCCCATTGAACACCTTGACGTCTCTCGGCTTCGAGTACTGCGCCACCGTCCCATCGCTATTGTGCTTCAGCGGCAGCTCACCCGTCTGCACGACCGTGCCGAACGCCGCCGGCGTGAAGAACGCGGGGATACCATGACCGCCGGCTCTACACCGCTCAGCGAGCGTGCCCTGCGGCGTGAGTTCCAGCTCGATCTTCCCGCTCAGGTATTGCTGCTCAAATAACTTGTTCTCGCCCACGTAACTCGCAATCATCTTCTTGATCTGGCCGGACTCGAGTAGCAGACCGAGCCCGGAGCCCACAACACCTGCATTGTTTGAGACGGCCGTGAGGCCTTTTATCGAGGGCGTGTCTTTAACAGCGTTGATGAGGGTGTCTGGGACGCCGCAGAGACCGAAGCCGCCGCAGAGGACGGTCGAGTCCGATCTGAGGTCTTTTATGGAGTCTTTGGCTGAGGGGAGGACTTTGTTTATGGCATTGCGTGGGCGTGTGGAGGAGAAGAGGCGCGCTTGGAGGATTGTCTGCTCGTTGGATCGTTAGTCGCGAATATGTATAAACTGCTCGTCGAGCATCGCATACCCTTGAAGGCGAAGACTTCGCGAACTGTGCTGCCGTGCGCAGGCAAAGCGTCGCCGAAGAAGGCATTGTGAGTACTCGTCGTCTGAGGAACTCAACTGTCACAGGCAACTCTCCCTCTTCTGTTCGTGTCAATTGCACCACCGCAGGATAAAAGATGTGGTCCCGAATGCAAAGCACGTCTCCCACTCTCTAAAGAATCTCACAAGCAAGCGATCACGGTCCGCAAATTATCTTAGATCACGAAGACTCCGAGAATCTTAATAAGAGCTTCCGCTCCCCAACACGGATTAACCCGAGCTAGAGCACTGGCTTTACCCCAGGCTGTTCGCGACGGGATTCGCGGACATCAAAGGCCGGAACGCTGGCGCGGGAGTTATTGCAGTTTCGGGCGCGGCGGAAGCGTTCCGTCACAGCTCTTCGGTGGCTAGAGACGGCATTTGCTCGGATGCGGGCCGTGATATACCATGCTCGAGAGGCATTTCTCCACTGCGTGTCGTGCTTCGCGCATATAATAATTATTGGGAAAACTGCGTTCCATTCATGCTTGCTACATTTGACTGTGAACAGCTGGTCTTAACACTATGCGATCGCATTGTATTGTGAATCAGGACTGGATACCTCCGTCGCACCTTCCATGAGGCGACAGAACGTCGGATAAGACCTCTTCCGACGGAAGCATCCTCCCTGCAGATGATCGAACTTTAACCACTTCATTGACCAAGATCAAGATTCAACTTCCACGAAGAACTAATATTCACAACGAACACGCTAAGACGTATCAATAGCTCCTATATGGCCGCCTTTACAGATAAGAACCCCAAATGATGCTATCAGCCTGCGCATAAGGACTCTCATCGCTATCCAAGTCCACCAGCGGACTCGTGCCCAAGCTCGCACTCCCATGTCTCTTCCCGCCCGTCAGCCTCGTCAGCGTCGCTATCCACCTCCTGATCGGCGTCGACATCTCCGTAGACCCATCGCTGTTGCGCGACATGACTTCGTGAAGAAGCATGAGTAACTGATTCAGCAGCGTGTGCACTTCCTCGTTTTTCTCACCGTAGCCCAGGATGCCCAGGACGAGTGCGGATGACAGACCACGTGACAGCGCTGACCAACTGTGCGAAGCGAAAGCAGTCAAGCGATTGAGACCCAGAAATGCGCGGACGCTGTTTGTCAAGCTGTCCAGGCAGGTCTGCTTCATCGTAAGAGCGAGCTCTGATTGCGCGATCTTGGGCTTGATGGCTTCGCGGCAGACTTCGGACATGATGTATGATGTGTGCAGGTACAGTGCCCAATGCTGAAGCTGTTCTCGCAATGATTGACAGTGCTGCGATGACTTGAGTTGCGGCGCGGCATTGCCCATGACGGTCCGCAGTTCTTGCTCGTATTGTTGCATGCGCTTCAGCAATTCGCTCGTGGTGCGTGGTGTGCGTCTGTCGGAGAGAAGCTCCAAGCCGACTTTCGTGACTTGGTACATGCAGCCTGCGTACGTGAAGGTGCCTTCGGGTGTGTATGAGTCGTACGGCAAGCACTTTGAATCTGAGAAGAATATGCTCAATGAGGGGGGCGCCCGATCGAACGTGATCGATAGCAAACTCTCTTGCCACATCATCGTCCATGCAATTTTGCTGCGGTCGTCCTTGACATGTTGAGGAGTGTTGTCCCTGCATGGCTGATGCAGCCCCAAGACTTGACCAAGTCGTGTAGTCATACCCAGCAGCGACCATGCCACGCCAGCATTCATCGTATTCGAGATGACGTTACCGAGCACAAGGAGCGTCTGTATATTCTCGAGTGAAGGCTCTGACAGAAAGTTGGTCATGCGCAGACACTCGAAACTGCAGCAGACGAACACCCTCGAAGCAAGATCTAGCTCTTTCGCAGACACGTCTGTGCATTGACATCCAGAAGCCAAAGTTGCGAACAAGAGCCCGATCCAGCCCAGGCCCTTTCCGTACGCTGATTGCTCGTCGATGCCAAATGGCACTGGGTGGTTCAACCCTTGTTGTAATGCATTTGCCCTGGCGATGTGAAATTCGAAGAGATCGCTCTCGAATTTATCAATATTTGCCACAGCTGGAAACACGACCCCTGAGATATCCCGAAAGCTCGAGAAGTAGCGGTCGATGTCTGCTTCTGGCGGCAAAGTCTTGCACAGATCGAATACTCGCGATAACCGCCCTTGTCGGAGATCTGACAAGGACACAAAAGGATAGGTTGCGCTTTCGTTCTCCAAGCCGAATGCAGGCAGCACGCTCGTTCCCAGTAACTCCTCGAGGTGGTTACTGTGCTGCATCACGAAGGCAGGTACCGAATTTCCACCCACATGTACCGTTCGCCCTGTAAGCTCGTTCTTCGAATGCATGCCCTCAGCTATCGGGTTGGGTTCCATCGATCCAAGATTGTTAACAAAAAGATTTGGTCCACCCGAGCCATTGTCGAAGGAGCCAGAGGCCGCCGGTATGGCCGCTGGCACAGTTGCACCACCACTCACAAGTCCTCTTATCTCAGCACTGAGATCATTCGAGGTCTTCTGGAAATGCTCCAATCTCGCAATGAGCTTATCGAGCGACTCTCGCGGCATCGTGACCATTTCTCCGCTCAAAGACGCATGGCCGATCTTTTCCGGGCTGAACGTCGTGTCTGCTGGCGTCAGCAAGCTCGCTGCAGCAGTGTGCGGCTTTGCGTCCGCACCATGATGATGTTGCTGCGAAGGCGCGCTCGTCACATTCGACGTCGCTCCAGGTCCTGCATCGGATCTTCCAGGTACGTGCTCAGATGTGTTCTCGTAGACGCACAGTTCTGGATACCGCCGCTCAATGCAATTTAGACACGGCTGCTGCTGATCGCACGCGACTTTGCGTTTCCTGCAGACTTGACACGCCTTCTTCTCGCGCGGCTTGCGCTTGGACTTGATATACGAGTCCAGATCGGGATTTGACGTCGCGTAGCTTCCACTGCCAGCATTCATGCTGTTGAACCCGGACGCGTTACCGCCACCAGCCCCATGATTTTCATTCTCCGGATCAGACCGCTTCCGCTTCCTCGCATGTTGCGCGTCCGGCGAGCCCTTTCCATTTGCATCATGCTGCTGCGCTCCTGGAGTCGATGACGCCGTCGTCGGTGATCCAAACTGTCCGGCGCCGCCGAAGATCTGCCCCGCCGTCCGCTCCCGATAGCCATTGCCGTTGGAGTTTTCCATGGCAGAGGACGGTCTGCTCGAATCCATCGACCACTCGCGCGATGACCTCTCTCGTTCCAGGAAGTAGGATTGAGCGCCGTTCACGAGTTTTGGTGGAGAATTGCGGGCAACGGGGTGGAAATTCTGCGAGGATCCGGCGAACGAGGGCGGGGATGAATAATCCGAGCTAGCCGTTCCGGGAAAAGCGTATTCATTTGGGATCGTCTCCTTCCACCACATCTTTTGGAAAGAGCAACGGACAACCGTAGGTATTATGAGTGAGACGAAAGGTCTGATGCGGTCGTATATGCATGCATGGTATTACTAGATCTATTTTAATCGTGGTACCGTCCTTCATGTTTATGCATATCAAGACAGTACGTCATGAAGCTGACTGTCGCTGATTGCAACGAGGCTGAACAGTCATCAAGCTTCATACAGAATTTGCTGCCGACTCTCCGTTATTGAGACATTCCATCTTCCCATCATGAGAGCATATATCGCGCACGAGGCAGACTTCCGCATCCTATCACGGACCATCCGTCGCGCCAAGCGTCTGATATTGATGTCCAAAAATTCTTCCGACGACAAGATCCCACACCCCGGACTGATGACATTGGCTGTTCAAGTATCGAGCAGATACTGCGCGTACTCATCAAGACATAGGATCCTGAACTGGTTCTGCCATTCCTCCTGGAAACTTCTCTTCCAGTACTCATTGCTTATGCTCTGCTGGAAAGCCACAAGCTCCACCATCCAACCTTTCTTCAACGCCCTCACAATCATCTCCTTGAACCCATTCGAGTACTCAGCTTTCGCTGCGTCACCAGTCGCAACGACCATAGTAGACGGCTGATCGCTATCTATGACCGATTCAAGGATTCTGAGATGGAGAACCTCGTCCACGCCTTGCTCGACCCATTTCTCAGGGGCAGGTGTAGGCTGCAGGGGATATGGCGGATTGTTCAAGAAATGTCCAGCCGCAGATGGGGATGAACTCATACCATTCGGCGCAGGGCTGCCCTGTGTTCCAAGGGCTGCAAATGCATTGCGTGACTGCAAAGCCATGATGCGACGCTGCTTCTCAGATGGCTCTCGCGACTTGTAAACCTTCTCTAGAATAAGCGTCTCGTAGCCGATCTGCTTGGCAAGTTCCATCGCTGGCATCAGTGGAAAGCTGCCTGCTAGCACGCGCTTCGCAACTGGACGCTTGCGCTCAAGTAGCAGTACAAGAGCATCGAAAGAGATTTGCTGGTGTGGTATGTTCTGACGCATCCTGGATTGACGCCACTTCAGGTGATCCATGAACCCGATCCAGATGTTCGAGAAGTCGACAAAAACATGAATACCATTGGGGTCGGAGTTGTGGTCCGCCATTGGGACGGGTTTCGTGAGCCATTTCTTGTCTTCGCCAAAATCGTGGACGAGACGAAGCAATAGCTGCAGTTCCCTATCCTCCTTCGGAAGGATCTGGAACTGTCTGGAAGGTGGTGTTAGCCCGTCGTAAATTGTTGAACGAATGTTGGATACAGAGCTTGTGTCTTGTGGGATCGACATAAAAGGGTCAATGGTGTGTGCATGTTTGGCAGATGGAACAGTATTGAGTGGTGTTCGTACAGTGCCATCGACATTATATGGCGAAATAGGCGAAGATTGTTGTGAGGACACTAAGAGATCGGGATTCTGTGGGTGGTATGGCTGCCACCACATGCCCGGGAAGTTCGGCGCAACTCGCCTATGAGTATTGGCCTTGTTCTTAGAAACGACTTGAGCTCGCGCCGTAGAAAATGGGTATACTTGCTTTGGTGATGGTTTTGATGGCGAAGTGATGATCGGGACGTGAGCCGGCACGCTGCCAGCAAATTGCGACTGAAGCGTGCGCGAAAGGTCCTGAGCAGGTGTGGTCCTTGCCACTTGTGGAACAGATGTCGGCAGCAGATTTCTGGGGATCTGTCTCTGTGCGAAGTTGGTAGACCCTGATGGGGTTGATGGCAGCTCCGCACTGCTGCCTCGCTCATGTGAAACATGCTGCTTCTGATGAGAAGCCTGGCCATTACTGATAGCCTGTGGTTGTGATCGCTTCTCATCGTCGCTGGTGGTCGGCGCAGGGCGCTTTAGAATTGTGGGTATGGCCGGCACAGTAGGCGAGGCCGATGCGATGGGCGAGGGAACAGCGAGATGCTTGCTCGCCTTCGAGGCTGGGGTGACTCTCGGTAGCTTCTTGATCTCGGACTCGGACTCGATATCGCTGAAGACCTTCCGCGTCCTTGCCTGCTCAAGCTCTGCCTCCCGAGATAGCCGCTTCTTCTCTTTCTGTCGCTGCTTCTTCAAGCGCTTCCTTTCCTGTTTTGTGAGCTCTCCATTACTCGTGTCCGCCACGTCATCTGCCTTGAACAGCTCCATGAGGTGACTTGAGACTGGCTCATCTTCTGATGTTGGTGTAGTCGGCATATCCGTCGTCTCGTCCTTCCACCTAACATTCTTTCTGGTTGACTGTGTGAAGCCGCCATCGGAAGCGTAGATCTCGTCGCGCAAAGGTGGGGCCGGCGGATGGCTGGGATTTGGAATGGCATAATCGTTGACAGCAACTTCATTCGAAGTGAGCTGATTGTTCGTTACATAATGCTGCTCTTGCTCTGATACATCCGTTTCAATCCCCAGCTCTTTGAAAAGCTTGCTGAAGTCACCAAGCCTCGACCTGCGCTTCGAAGGCGTGTTGATAACATGCGGACTCGAGCCAAGTGGCGAAGGCTTCTCTTGCACCGGGCTATGAAGCACCTTCAAAACTTCCGTGAAGTCCCAAGGACTACTCTTCGTGATTGACGCGCTCATGTAAGACTATCGTGCGTGTGCTGTCGTGATCGGTGGTGTGGCGTCTATGGTGGTTAATAGGTTATTATGAGCGAACAGCATCTGCATGTGCGTACGAATGAGAGGACTGAGATTAATGGGAACGATGGCGTGTTGCATCTCCGAGAAGTTTAGGTTGTGTGACAGGAGTAGATATTAAGGGTCGAAGGTTGAACCAGAAAGTGCAATCGATCATGAGAAGTGAGGTTGGAGTCACTGGCGCAGCTGCACTCTGATTGTCTGTGCGGCGGGGCGATGTCAATAGGTCGAGATGAGATCATGACATCTAGGTCACTTGCATATTGACTCTTGGTCGCTGCTCAAGCTAGTCGCCTGACTTGAAATTCGAATTTGCCTTTGTTTCGTGAAGTCGAATTGATAATGACTTTTACGGTCATTGCCCGCTCGTCATTGTCCTCGGTTGCCGAGATCGGCGCTGCTGATATTGATGTAGAGCTCGATTTAGCTTTCTCGTGATCAGCGTAATAAAGGAAGTTGAACTTGGATCAAGAATTCTAGAAGAGCTTGGGCAATGCTGTTGACACCATGTCAGCAGATTTCTGGGCCGGATACATCAGCGGAGCTGCTGGCATCATAATCGGCAACCCACTCGATTTAATCAAAACCCGACTTCAAGCTGGTGACAACTCAGTCCATGCTACGTCTGCAGCATCATTACGAACCACTTTCGATCAAGCCGGCACACTCGTGCGAGGAGCGACAGCCCCAATACTCGGCTACGGTGCTCTCAACGGACTCCTCTACTTCACATACAACCGCTCGCTCACAATTCTGGGCGAAGATCGAGCACATCCTATTTCACTGCCCAAAATCTGGACAGCCGGAGCGCTCGGAGGACTAGCCAGCTTCCTCGTCAGCGCGCCGACAGAACTGATCAAATGCCGTGCCCAAGTGGCCTCCTCATCACAGCCAGGCACGTCCCACTCCTCCCTCACGGTCGCCAAAGAGATCTGGCGTGATCACGGCTTGCGTGGGCTGTACTTTGGCGGTGCAGTGACAAGTGTGCGCGATGCTGTAGGGTACGGCTTCTACTTCTGGAGCTACGAGCTGAGCAAGCGTGCCCTGAGCGCTGATGATCCCAACGACACGGCAAGAACCCAAAATATGAAGATCTTGCTTGCAGGCGGTATTGCAGGTGTCGTCACATGGGCGAGCATATTTCCGCTTGATGTCATCAAGACACGTGTGCAGACGCAGCCTTTCCCCCCTCCACCCGGGGTTGCAGGCGAGGAAGAAGCATTGTTGACTCGCAAGCCGTTCAGACGGAAAGGTGCCATTGAGATGGCGAGAGGGGCGTATGCAAATGAGGGCGTTGCAGTCTTCTTTCGTGGACTAGGCATATGCAGTGTTAGGGCTTTCATCGTGAACGCAGTGCAATGGGCAGTATATGAATGGATGATGCGTGTACTCGCTGGCCCGAGTATGCAGCATAAATCCGATCTAGAAGTTGCTGCGCTGTAGATGAGCTTGGTTGACCAGTCCGCCCTCGAAACATTCTGTGTATAGTCTCAGGTTGGACACTCGGGTGAGACATGTTGATCTTAGGATATTTGTACATAAAGCATCAATGACATGCCAGCCCTTATCTGCACACATCGCTAGCCATGACCGGAGGAGCACTTCCATATTCCAGCCAAGACAAAATTTGAACCAGGGCCATATCACGCACCACGCGGCAAGTTCCGTCGGCTCGGGCTGAAGCTGGGCGCCTGAACTCTTGCCAGCCTTTGGACCAACCTGGACTGCCGTAGACATTTCACCATCACCAATCCTCACACGCACATATCACACGCCTACGCTTGCCGACCATAGACCAGCCTTACCACTCGATCGCTTCGGGACCAAGCATTCACGTTCCACGCGCGCCATCACGAATTCCATATGCACCGTCTGAGCCACGACTACCACGAACTTGTCGAATGAAACCATCTGCCTTCCTTGCCTGCCTAGCTATCATACCATCTGCAATTTCCATCTCTCCAGCCACTACAAGCGAAATCCCCTTCTCTGCATTTGTGTTGTGTTTTGTTGTGCCGCCCATAAAGATACAACCGATTGTGAGAAGCTATGAAATTTCTCAGTCCTTGAGATCTGAGTGCAAACGTTTTTTTGGTGACTTTGATCCGTCGTTTTCTTTTTCTGGTGAGCGGGCCTCACGCTCAGACGAGCTCTGGGAGTCCTGTGATGGACTAGGAGGATCGATTGGTTCGTTCGGAGGTGTAGGAAAGTCGTCGTCCGCAGCTTCATTGAGCAAACTCTCGAAGAATTCCCGGTTCGAAGGTCGCTCCGTCCTGAGTTCCGTGGATTGATAGAAACCGAAAGATGGTCCAGCAAAAGGCACTATGTTTGTATCCGAGAAGAAAGCTTCATCCCGGGTGGGTTGTGTCGTCTGTGGTATTGTTTCCTCCTCTTTCCTCACTGGCTCCTCGAAGCTCTGGTTCGAGTCGCTCCTGTGGAGTTCAAAAAGGAGGTCAGCAAATTGCGAAGCACAATTTACATGATCTCATCACCACCAGCAGTGTCCATGACATCACCTCCAGCGCCATTAGCAGCATTGCCGTAGCGGACATAGGAGAGCTGAAGAGGACGACCGCCGTACTGGTAGCCGCTGAACTTGGAAATGGCAGTCTCGGCGTTCTCGGTGGTGTCGAACTCGACGACACCTGCACCCTTGGAGCGGCCATTTGGTTCATACTGGATCTCAGCCTTCTTGACTGGGCCGATCGTGGTGAAGAGGTCGACGAGATCTTCGTTACTGGTGGACCATGGAAGCTGCAAGTTGTTAGTCTAGATCTGCTAACCAGGGATGAGCAGTACTCACGTTGCGCACATAGATGACCGGGCCTGGGTCAGTGCCAGGTCCGGCGTTGTCGGTGAATGGGTTTGGCGCGACGCTGGCTTGCTCTGCGCCTCCACCATAGCCTCCACCGCCGCCGTAGCCTCCTCCACCATATCCACCTCCACCAAATCCGCCACGACCGCCATAGCCTCCGCCTCGGCCACCAAATCCGCCACCACGGCCGCCGAAGCCACCACCGAAGCCACCGCCACGGCCTCCAAAGCCACCACGGCCGCCAAAACCTCCTCCACCAGAGCCAGCGAATCGATCCTCACGGACCTCGAGCGCACGGCCCTGCCATTCGTAGCCGTTGAACTGCTGGATTGCGTTGCGTGCGTCTGCGTCGTTGTCAAAGACGACGATACCGGAGCCCTTGGGGCGACCGTCTGGGCCCATGTGGACGTCTGCGCGGACGATGTTGCCAACTTGCGCTGCGCAATGTCAGTTCTGAAGAGGTACTGGTTCACTTCATACTCACTAGCTTGGCGGAACAAGTCCTTCAGATCCTGCCAGCCGACAGTGTAGGGAAGCTAGAGACGTTAGCGATTGCGCACAGAAATGCTTCGCTCGTGGACTGGAACAAACGTTAGAGATGTAGAGTTGCTGGTTTGGAGCACCGCCGCCTGGTGCACCGCCTCCAAAACCACCCCCATAACCGCCACGAGGGCCACCTCCGAAGCCTCCTCGGCCGCCGCCGTAGCCACCGCCGCCACCACCCATGCCGCCACCGCCTGGCTGCGTGAATCGGGGCTCGGCCTCGCGGTCCTGATTGAAGTATTGGTAAGCTTTCGTCGGGTACATGGTTGCGAGAAAATGTTGCGTGAAGTGAAGCACGACAAAAATGTGCGAGTTGTTGATAAATGAGAAGAGTAAGACGCGTGTTGTGGGGTGGGGACTGCAGGTGACGAGGAAGGTGCCTAGCTTGTGTGACGTAGTGGATGAGGAAGGAGCGACTTACTTCGCGAACGTAAACGAGACGCCCCATCAAGTTCTGGTTGCTCAAGGTGTTGACCGCATTTTGCGCTTGATCCCGTGTTGCGTATTCAACAATTCTGAAATTATCGTCAGTCATCTGTCATGTGTTCTGCCTGCTGATGCAAACTTACCCGCATCCCTATAGCTCGATCGGACGACCACGCCCTACCCGTCAACCAAATGTCCATCACACATCGGAAAAAGCCAGTAACACCAGCCATCAACTTAGCCCACCTTACTCATTCCGTTTGGAAGCAATAGAACGTCAGCGTAAAGCACTTCGCCCGCTGTCATCACTCGTCAGAACGCTGCCATCCATCAAACTCATCAAATGCCACGAACCTTGACGCATGAAGTCTTTCAGATGATGCCACTTGACATCATAGGACAGGTTGCCGACATAGACGCGGCGGTCCTGCTGTGAGTTCTCTCGCATGGCCGACATGTCTTGCTTAGGAGCACCTCTATCCTCGTAGCCACGCGACTGCGAGCCTCGTCCACCACTGTATGAGTTGTATCCGCCACCTGCTGCTGCAGAGGATGATCCACCACCTTGACCTGGTGATCGAGAGCGGCGGTCGCTGCGTCGGTAGCCGTCACGAGATCGCGATCGGCTGCGAGGAGAGTAGGAACGTCGATGACGGGGGCTGCGCGATCGTCGACGAGGCGAGCGTGAACGGTCGCGCTGCTCGGAGTAGGAGTCAGTAATCATCTTAGCGGTCACGACAACGGTTTTATTGCGGAAGGGGGTACGATCGGGCAAAGGGACGATCGAAAAAATGTGGTGTGTTGCGAAAGAAGCGAGCCAGCGAAAAGAGAGTTGCAAGCTTTGTGCAACGAAAGCTTTCCGCTGTGGTCACCAAAAGATGGGCAAGACGCCAAGACATGGAGCATGCGCAGCGAATCAGCGTGCTCCACCGAGCATCACTGCGCCATCAAGCTCCGCATGTCTGACCGGACTTCTTTGTTCTGCCTTGGGGACGACAGCACTGTTGTACTCGACAATGCTCCGCAGAGCGCAAGATGCTGTGCCGCCGGGAGCGGTCAGAAGCAGCAGATCTTACAGATGTGCTGGATGGCATTGTGACAGTATGATGGGGCGGAGGGGTTCGGTGTCGCAAAGGTAACCGTAGCGAAGCAAGGACGGATATGAACTTACACCTGGTCGGTAGTTGTCGTCTGCTGTAGATGGGAGACGTCAGTAAAAGAGTGAGCAGAAGATGAGGGGACGCGGAAGGATTCGAAGTGTGCGGAGCAGCTGGCAATGACCCTGGTGGGCAGATGTAATTCCGTATGCTAAGGTCAGAAGCAAGCCTCGAGTTCGGGACAAGCAACGGTATCTCAGACACCTTTAATGTATGGGGGCCCAACAGCAGATGCAGGATGCGTCAAGCAGCAGGTGGATGCGGAGCGGCACTTACCCATAGTAGCGGATCTGGTTTATTATGTGGGAGGGGATAGCAAGCTGTTTTTTCAGGTGCCAGAGCAGGTGCGAAGCAATGTCGGCTTTGCCTTATGCAAGAATCTTCGCCCCAGAAATTGGACAAGGATGCGCGAGACTAGGTCGACTGGTCGGCTGCAGATGCTGATTGGTCAGGCGCTTCGGCAGCTTCGTGAGAAGTGGAGTTGCTAGCTGACCTGATGAGCTGAAAACGCGTGGGATTGTACGGGGCA
The DNA here is from genome assembly GCA_000611715.1 of Scolecobasidium constrictum UM 578. Classification (NCBI taxonomy): domain Eukaryota; kingdom Fungi; phylum Ascomycota; class Dothideomycetes; order Venturiales; family Sympoventuriaceae; genus Scolecobasidium; species Scolecobasidium constrictum. The sequence continues at coordinate 62,312 of AZYM01000040.1, read as the reverse complement.
GCAGGTAGAATTGATCTTCGTGCGTAGCCTGACAACTGCGTGCAATCTGCTTGACGCAGGGCAATGCGCCGTGAAGATGATCGAGGATGTTTGAGTCGTCTGTATGTCTGAAATTGCGCATGCACACTGATGGTTCTGGTCAGCGTTGCTCACTCAACGGCTGCCCAGCTCGCTTTGCATCATCGGCCATGCAGCGGAGATGCTACTCAAGCAACGACTGCATATGGTCAAGGGCCGCACAAGAGGCTTACCAATAAAGGGGACTACTGAACACGAGTGTGTATTATTGTGGTACACTAAGATTGAGTGAGGAAAGGCGAGCTCTTCCGAGTGAGAGTCGCTTGTGTAATGCCTCCGGCCGCCGTGGAGCTCCACCCAATGCGAGGGAGCTGCAGGAAGCAAGAAAGTCAGAGATCCGACCGAGTGGAACTCGATAAAAGCCGCTGGGCACAGTCGCTGATGTCGCACGCGCAAAGAGGATCAGGCTGTGATGAGGAATGTGATCGGGGAACGGAAAGACGTCCACGGAAACGCCCAGCCTGACTGCACTAAACGTACGCACGTCCCCATCGCCTCAGCAGGCTGGGATCGATCAGTTCTTCATTCGTTTTGCACGGAGATGCTTCTGCATTTCTGCATCTACGCCAGCACTGCAGCCTCTTTCCATAGACTCCTTGCCATCAGAGAAATGCTCTGTTGCAGGACTTGCACCTCCCCAGCATCTTCTCCATTGGCAGGAGCGGATCTGCACTGGCTCGCTAAATTCATCAACGGCGGCCTCGCACGGCGTCTGCGGCCTGTGGCGCTTAACAAAGGCGACGATCTTTGCCACAAGCTGAATATGCTGTTGCTCGCGATCGCGAGCAAGTGCTATCCAGCAGGCTGAGTTCTGTGATCGAGACAAGGTGAAATACTGGTCGGAAAATGTCTCAATAGCGACTCGAATAGCACGACGCTGGGCGACAATTCTTTTGACGATGCTCTCTCGTTGCAGCAGCTCGATGCGAGAGCTCCTGGCATCCATCTTTCCCTCTCTGGGACCACGCAGCCCTACCGTCGGCTCCGCGGCATCTTCGCCCGTTGCATCGACCCCTTCTCCAAAGTCAACCTAGCTGCATCGTGCAATTTTGTGCCTGGATACCACGACTCGCAACAAAGGCATCAGAGCCTGATTGATTTTGTTTGGGCACCATGTATATCAAGCCCTCGCCAGTAAAGACGTTGCAGTCGCTAAAGAGTAGGTTACGAGTTTGCAGTTGCCGTGACAAGCATTCGACCTTGTCTGCATGGAACTACTGTCGTTCTCATGCCGGCACCCGCTGCCTGCGCCTTTGCTCAAGATCGCGGATGCATGCTCGAGTCCCCTCCCTCGTACGATATGCATCACTTCCGCGTAAGCTGAAAACGTCGCGGCAAGATCTGGAGCCTCCATTTCTTATCTCGATATCGACGGCAGCTATCTTAAGCGTCCGATTCGGAATCATTCCCGACTACACTCGATGCTCTCTACGCGCACTTCTGATCTTGTCAAGGAATGCGAGAGCTCGATTAGACCAACTTCTCGTCATCGCTTGGCTTGACCAGCCAGAACTGGAGTCTTTCTGCGACTGAGCAGAATCATCCGTTCGCGGGTTAACTCCGAGACAAGTTTCGTGCATACTGATCCTGCTCAGCTTCTGCAGCCTAATGCACAATACAGGCACACCATGCATACTCAGCTCGCATTCTTCACGCCACATGTTGAATAATCATGCATGTCCCCGCAGGAGGAGAAGCCCTCCCAAGCCCGACAATTTTGAGCCTCCATTTTGTGCCCAATTTTTGAGCTCCTTCGGTGTACGCGATGAAGGAAAACGCCATGAAGGATTTCGGCGAGACTTGTCGTCCCGAGACCACAGATATCAGTACCGAGAGCGGGAAGTGCCGCTGCCATGGCATTGCACTTTGGAATAACCCGGCTTGACCGGAAAATCGTCTGTTCCTTCATCGTTGATGCTTGCATCATGGTGAACAGGATATCGCATGTACAGTCGGCAACGATGCTGCAATTGGCTAGTGATAATTACCTCTCAAAAGCTCGTTTGCAGACCTTCGGTAAATGAGACGCAAGCTTGATCCTTCCAAGAGCTAGCCATCGGTTCGCGTGCTCTTCACTTGGAGATCTGCGCCCACGTGCTCAACTCGCAGCTGTTCATACTGGTTCGATGCCATCTGCTCAACCGACTGGACTTGACTCATGCTTGAGAGGGCTGCACTAAAATTTCGCATATTGTCTATTGGGCGAGTGATATCAAGCTATTGTGATCGCAACGGCTACGATCTCAACGTTGGACGGCAATATAGCGATCGTGTCCGCTTCTTTCTCGGACGTAGGAATAATGCTCCACAACTTGGTCGATCGCCGTTGGCCGGCTCGCACTCCATGGTCATCAGGGTACATGCAATTCAACCTCACTAAGTCAAGGCCAAAGCTCGCAGTATGCATAAGCCCAAGCGACTATCTTGAAACCGATCTTAGCTACTTGAAAAGACGGTATGTGGGACCTGAAGATGTGAGCAAGCGTGTCATTGTGCATTATGTCTGGGTGACTGAGCCCAGCGATATATGTACATGTCAATCAGCCAAATTGCCTCCTTTTCTATGGCAATCCAAGCTGCTTTGTCCTTTTGGACATCAAAATTATTGCTTCGACGGTCGTGTGTATCTCTGAAGCCCGCCATTGTTTTGCCAAGCCGTTGGTACCCCAAACGCCATGCATCAATCAAGTCGCCCGTGAATAAAGATAAGAGAGAGAGAGATGAACAGAGGTATCATGCAATCATTATGTTCTCAAATGTCCAGCTCTTACTCGCTGTCCCTTCGCGTTGGCGCCTCGTCTCGATTGACGATACGCAGACTTCGCCTGGGATGCAGCAATACACCGTTCCAGCCCCAGAAGCTTGGCTGGTAGCCCTCCATCAGATCCTCTGTGCTACTGTTCGGGCTCGATGTGTTTTGGTGGTAACTAGTGCTTCCGCTTGTATCGACGCTGGTAGACGGACGATGACCGCTTGTACTGCTCGTGTGGTAAGGACCCATCAGTGTCTCATGGCCGGGACGAGCACGAGACATTGCAGGCGAGTTCGCTGCATAGAAGCTGGCGTTAATCGATCCGTCCTTTTCGGACTGTTGCTCCTGCATAAGCGCGACGTGTTGTCGATACAAAGCAAGTTGCTTGCGGTAGATGACCACGCAGACGGCGAAGTAGATCACGAGCAGAAGCAAAAGAAATCCAATCACGCCAGCAACGATAGCACCGATCACGGCTCCGCGATTCGAGCCGCTACTCGCAGCAGCACCTGGGTTGGTAGTGGTGCTATTCTCGCCCTCGACAGTGTAAGTGATCGGCCTACCACTTGCGATCGGACCATCGGTCGCAGCGTTCGCCGGGGTCGTCAGCGTAGCATGGCCCTCGGCATCACCACCAATGACTGAACGGACGAGCTCGGGGACCTGATAGTCGTAACTGCCTTCAAGACCTTTGTCCACACCCATGCCCTTTTGAGCCAGCTGCTGAGAGTACTGATTGTTCTCTGCGCTTGAACGTGCCGTATACTGGTTGGTCCACTGTAAAGAGCTCAAGTCAAACACATAGACTCCTGGCGTCTCGCAAGAGATGTCAGTGCCGATGTAGCCGCCGACCATGATCATTTGGCCGTCCCAGATATTGCATGTATGTCCGGCGCGTGGGTATGGAACGGATTGGCCGTCCATCTTGACCTCGATCCATGTGAATGATGGGATGGACAAGATCCACATGTCGTCATATTGGATCTGCTGACCATAGGGAATGAGGTTCTGTCCACCGAACATGTAGATGTTGTAACTCGAGCCGTCTGCAGCGGCAGCCACGACAGCACATGGATTCACGCGAATCTTCGGCGTAGGCCCGCTCGTAGCTTGTCTATACCATTGAGAACCAGCAATGTCGAATACGTCAACTTCATTCATTTGAGTCTCGGTATCAGTCAGCAAGGTTTACCTTCTACTCATCCGCGCGAAGGATACTTACGAAGGTCTCATTGGTACCACCAGCCAAGCTTAGGAGAATGCCTTCGTCTCCAAAGCCTGGCACGTAAAGAAGAATGCCATCCGCTCGTCGCGTGAAACCGGCAGTGTCCTGAATGCCAGCTGCAGACATATTGCGCCATGCTCCTTCCGACGGTGCAGCGCCCTGAATGGACAGTTCTGGGTTTCTTGCTCCAGGGAATGTGAACTCGACGAAAGACTTCAAGTAGATCCTCGGTGTTTGAATGGACCACCCTTCGGTCGTCAAGAAGTCGAGATGCCCACCAAAATACCATCCTCGACCAAGATTCGCCACGCTAGCACCCGCGCCTTCTGAAGCTCGCTCGACTGACAGACCTGCAGGATCAGAATTCTCGCCTTCGCTTGTGACTGGATTTTCGTGCTCGATCCACTCTTGTGAACTTAGTCGATACTCCCAGAGTGAATTTGAGGTTGGCGAAGCTTGAGGATTGTCTGAGAATTGTCCTCCGTACAGGAACAATGCGTCATGCGAATTCCATAGCTGACCCAATGATAGTGCTGGTGGACCATCGGGCTGCGGTAGTCCGGAGAATCGTGGTGAAGAGATCTGCCAATTCTGCTTCAAGTCGAGCGTGAGGAAATCGTTGTCTTCTTACTGTTAGCATCGAACGCTTGATGGACGTAGATGCACATACTCCATGTATCACTAGTTTGACTCGAGTCAATCGTCTTGCGCCCTCCATACATGTACAGAGTGCCATTGACGATCGCTGTCATTTGACTCCATTTCTTGCACCAGTCGGTAGGGTCACTGCTATCTTGTCTCTTGCCCATCATACGCACTGATGCTTTCTCGGCCGCCATTGGAGGGGCCGCATCCACAGACAGCATCCTACTCTTTCCAGATGGCACCAATTGTGCTATCATGGCCGATATGATGATAACGAACGCAACAAGAGCAAACTTGTCGGAGCTAGGTCGTGCCCGAGGCATAGAAGCCCTAATTCTGTATGAAGTCTCATCATCAGACGACGAGGCTGAGACATCCTCCCATTCGTCTCCAGTAGATGGCTCGAAGATGTCGTTCTTGCTTCGAAACCTGACTTTCAAAGCTGGGCGTTTCGGACTCGATCGTCGAAGCTCGGTGGTTTCTTCACTCAATCCCGTCTCTTTAAAGGCCGACTTTCGTCGTAGCCGCGTGCCTTCGTCGCTGCTCGAGCTCGACATCGTGATCGGAGAATTATTGAAGCATGGAAAGATGCTCGTTTGTCGACGAATTGCAATGAAGTGTCCACAATTGCTTGGTCCAAAATTAAAGTCGTGTACCGCGTGAGCTTAGTCCGTAAATACGAAGGTGGTGTTCCGGGGTAATTGGACTATTGGGTGGCGAAACTGCTATACAGCGCTCATCGATTAACTGCACGCGCGCTTTTAGCGACAGCGTGGCAGTGTTAGCAGATTCGCGATGGAATTGACAACGAGAGGAGAGGAGAAAAGTGACGACGAAAGCAGGCACAGCGAGAGCGACGTAGAGATAACGAAAGATGATTGACCGCCAGGTATCCAAGAACCACCAACATCATCGCGACAAGGGCATTTCGACAAACGTGGGAAAGGCCGCAAACCAAGTTACAGCTGCAACGACACTCTGCGCATGGGTGGCACAGAGGAAGAGCCCCCAGACAGGCAATACTTTGTGCAGCTCCTCACTTGTCAGGCCGCGGGATAGCCAGTCAAAAATGGGGTGAGGTGCGAGTCTACGTCATCTATTGGATTTTGGCCCGTGATGTTTGCAGGCTTGACAGCGGGACAAGCACGGTCGCGGTTGAACAGGACGAATGGGCGTCGATCAAGCAGGTCGCGCAGAGCTTAAAATAGGCGAGGTGGTCCACCTGGATGAACTTCTCCTCCACAAGCTTGGTCTCGAACTCTTTGGTGTTGAGGCCCGTGAAGATAGTGTCTGCTATTTCATTCGAGCGGAGAAATCTTTAGCTTCCCTCGCTACCACAATGTCCATCGGAAGTGGAGTATCCGGGCGGCAGCGAGCATCTTGTGGCTGGAGAAGTGGCGGTGCTTGCAAGCCTTAGGCATCCTCGTGTCTCGTATGGCTGCGGACCTGATCCAACTTAGACGCAATTTCTCCCACAATCCGAATGAGCACATTCGAACTGGACTGTAGGCGAACGGAGGTGGGGTCTGTATCCGTCTGCCCCCCCGAAAACATGATGAGGAGCTTCTGAGCGCTTTGGTGTCGTAGTGGAGGCTGCACAATTGTTCGAACTTCATCATTAATTGAAAATGCTAATCACGCTTAGTCTATGTTGCAAACTCCATCCATGCCCCAAAGGACTTTTCGAGCGCCATCGCTCTGCTGATAAGTACCACGCAAGATTCATCTGCCCCTTGGATCGTCCTCTACGTTGACCGAGCGCGTCTCTAAGCCTTGCCGTGATTCTCCTCATCCGGATTGTATGCGAATTTCGAGTACTGCCTAATCCTCTCACCAAAGAAGTAGAACACGTACGGGATAGCACAGCACGCCAGCGCAATGAATGCCAACAGCGAACTAGCCCACTGGTACCCAAGCGTCTCATACATCTGCTCCGTGAACAGCACCGTCGACGCGCCCCAGAAAGAACGGATACACGTCTTCGCCGCCAACGCACTGGCAGCCTGGTGCTGGTACGTGTCGACGAGGTAGTTGTTCGCAGCATTGTAGAGGAAGATGAAGCCGAAGCCGACGGGAAAGCCACCGATGGCGGGGCCGATCCAGTGCAGCCGAGGGTAGGATGTCCACGCGAAGATGAACATACCGATGGGGATGAACCAGCAGGAGACCATCATGGGGATCAGACGGACTTCTGCTGGTGGCTTGCCGTTGTGCTTCTCTGAGAGGCCGCGGTAGTGCTTGTTCACCATTGGGGCGCAAGCGGCGCTGGCAACAACACCCAATGCGAGCGGGATGAACATGAGACCTGTAATCGAGGCAGAGTAGCCCTTGCCTTCCTGGTAGACGACGGGGAACGCCACGAAAAACATGTACAGCAGACCGTAGAGGACGGACATGTATAGCGAGATGAAGAGCACGATGGGCTCAAGGAAGAGCAGCTGGAATGGTCGCACGAGGAAGAGTTTCATGCGTTGGCCGAAGGGGCGAGTGTCCAGATCTGCTTCGGTGACGAATCGAGCATCTCCAGTCTTGGCTCTGATCTTCTTTGCGCGTCGTGCGAGGAGAGTGGGTGCGTAAGTTTCCGGAACTGTGAAGGTGATGACGAACCAGGCGAGGCCCGACAGAATGAGTTGGATCCAGTACAACCAGCGCCAGCCAAGGTTATCAGCAATGAACCCACCTACGAGGGGACCGATGGCGGGACCGACGAAAGGTGCAGCGGAGAAAGCGGCCATGGGCACGCCTCTCTCCTCGTTCCTCCACAGATCTGCAAGCGTGCCGCCAACGAGGACCATCGGCGCAGAGAACGCCACTCCATCGATTGCTCGACATACCAGGAGCGTGGAGATATTGTCCGCGACAGCGCATGGAATGATGAAAACGGTTGCGATCAGCAATGTTGTGCCGTAGATGATGCGTCTGCCCAAGATCTCCGAGAGAGGAGCGAAGACCATGGGACCGACGCCGAAGCCGATGACGAAGACAGTGATAGATAGGAGGACGACCTCTCGGGAGACGTGGAGGTCGCGAGAGGGGCCTGTGAGATCGGCAGTGATGACCGCGGAGTTGAAGGCGACGGTGAAGCAGGTGAACGCTACGCACATAGTGCAGTACCTTTATCCGGGGTCAGTATATGTACCATCGGCGCACGTCGGGATACATACCACTTAAAAGCTGTACTCCAGTTCTTCGGATTCTCCTTATCATCCACAGTCCAGGTGACGAGCTCGAAATCCTCCACCTTGCCATCAGCACCAACAGCTGGTATAACGCCCGAGATGGTCTCTTCAAGGTACTCTCCCAGATTCGCATCGTCCCCCAGCGTCCTCGACGGGAGGTTGACGAGCTCCGCACCATCGATATCGGCAGGTCTTCTTGTACCGCCAGTCGTGCGGGTGGATTTGGCGGTCGAAGAGCGGTGCATGGCGTTGAAGTGGTGGAGACCCGTGTCATTCTCAACGTCCTTCTCGAGATCTTTATCAAGTGTCGTGGAGAAATCGGTTGCGAAACCGCTTGTTGGTCTTTGTTGTGCCATGATACCTTGAAATCGTGGAAGTCCTTTAGGCGAAGCGTCGTCGATAGATGTGCTCGATCTTGATATCAATGTGAGGATGTGTGTGAAATGCAACATCATCCAGGAAAAACGGCCATTATATACATCCCAGATCCACAAAAAGCATGCAAATCTATTTTTCACTATCAAAGACCGATACACAAAACACTCAAGCCGCACGAAGGACTATCTCGGTGCTTGCTCGGTCAGACCCACTTTGCTCTCATTCTGATCAATGGGAGAGCACAATCTAATCTCGAGATCAAAAGCGGGTCCGGAGATCTCTCGCTCGGAAAGGGGACACGAGTGTCATCATGTGTCAGGACGCCAATTCCGCGCCTGCTTTTACTTATCGGATATCATGGCACAGCTGTGCGCTTTTACGAGCTTCTGATTGGAAGGCTTGGTCGCTGTTCCTGAAGATAAGGACGGATCGTCCGTCTAGTCCAAAGCTTGGGACCGCTTGTTCCGCCATTGAAGTCAAGCCACGCGAAGCGCGAGCGAGAGACCTTCCGTTCCGCTTGATCCTGCGTCATTTGGAATGGCATTGAAACCTCCGAGCTGGCAATACTTGTTTGAACTGCATCATGATTCCTTCGTGCAACCGATTCGGCACACACAGGCGGTGATGGATGACGCATTTTCTGGCACATTTGTTGAGTGATGACTCTGCAACAATGGCAGGAGCTTCTAAGTCAAGAGTCGAGCAGTCCAATAAATTTTTTCACTTTGTCAAGACATGACTTTCCTGTTATCGAGGATTGTGTCTGATGCGGTGGCAGCTTCTAAGCCAAGAGCTCGTCTTGTCATCTACCCACCCCGCACGTATACTATACCACGTAAGACAATATCTGCAGCAAGAGCAGCTTTTAAGCCAAGGGCCAGGAACTCCGTGGTCTAGACGAGCTATCGACTCCACCCAGTCGTCTGTACATGCACTGACGGCAACTTCAAGCCAAGAGCCGGAGTTGCTATGATCTAGTCCTGCGAGCACATGGACTCGATCGTGATCCAAGAGCTGGATGTTTGACCTCCTGGACCTATTTTTCGTAGATATGCGCTTTCCGACTGCCGGATCTACACTCTCTGCCTATGAATCATTGGACCCCGTTGAGACACTTGCTGCACAGTCTCCGATCTCCGAAGATATCGATGGAAGCCGCGTGTTGCCTGGGCGATGAAGCAGAAGTGAGTCGCTCTACTTTGGTGATACATTCAAGGCTCAGTTCTGAAAGCATGTTCGCCAGCGCAACAGACCCAAACTTCTCCTAGCCCTCGCTCTCCGTGAAGTCGAACGCTTTGAATGCCTCCTTGAAAGCCTCAGCATCCCTCTCCTCCTCCATAGCAGTCTGCCCACAATCCTGCCACATGACCCTCCCCTCCAACCCCAGCAACTTCGCCACTGCCCTCCTCGCAAACTGCAAATCCCTAAACCCAGCATCCAGCGCGAACCACAACCCCTTCTCCTCTTTCTTCTCGCTATCCCAAATCCACAAGCGAAAGTAATCCACGCTTTCGTCGGGTTCGCCTTTCTCCAGGGGAGGGTGGGATTTGGACTGGCCTTCGACGCGGAACGCGGCTTCGACTAGGGATTTGGAGATGAGGGGTTGGGGGAGGGGGAGGAGTTGCCAGTGCGTGTGGAAGCCGGAGGCGCGGGAGATTTCCCAGGTTAGTGCGCCCAGCTCCCCCTTAGAGACGGAGGAAATCATGTCCTGAATCGCGCGTCTGTATTTCGTCATCTCCGTGCGCGTCGCCTCTTTCGCGTCCGTGTCAGGTATCAGGGAGAGCGTGGGCGAGTGGCTCATAGGTATAATCAGGATATGAGAGGGAAAAGGGAGGGAAGGGTACGTAGAGCTCGTGGGGAGCGGACCCTTCGCCGTGGTGAGGTATGCCTCGCTGCCTATGGAGGTGATGAGGTGCGTGGGCAGATTCGGGTTCGAGAGGCAGAAGTAGCATTCCCCTTGCGTGGGCGGGGGTGCCCTATCACGCTTATGCCTCTTCCTGGGCCTCTCATATCGATCCCCACCGTCGTGGTTGTAGCGTGCTTCTTGGGAGGGCAGGGGTTTGCGCTTCTGTTGTGTGAGGAAAGTGAAGGGTGAGGCGGTTGTGCCGGTGGGGATGCTGGGTGAGGGGGGAGTGGAGGGGTCGATGTTGAATGCGTAGATCCATTTTTGCTTGTGCGCGTTGCCGTAGGATGCGAGGGAGAGGAAGCGCGTGGTGTGGTACCCGCTCTCCTCGTCTTCACCTTCCTTGCGCGCGTGGAAGAAAGGTTCCCGTTCGTAGAAGGCGTTCGGTGATGTGGAGAAATGATACCGTGGTCGCAGTGCATCGCACAATTCCGCTATGCATGTCTGGCTTGACGGCTCCTCAGTTCCATCCGGGAGAACGACCTTGGAGCCCGTTCGAATATTGGCAGGCCATTGCGAGGTGAGTAGAATATCAGCGTGTTTTGCGCCCTTCAGGACCTTGGCGTCCTGCTCTGTGTAGAAAGGCAGATACTTGGCGGCTTCCTTGTCGGTGTCCGCAGTAGCGATGTTAGCATCCAGCGCCCCGCCTAAAGCCACGATACGCACGCCCTCACTCGTCTTCGTGGTCGTCCGCTTGCCGAGGAAATACAGGTTCGGACATAATGAGCCATCGTCCGAGGCAGCTAATCTGCTCACTACTGCTTCCGGGAGGGCATTGGTGCCGAGTGCAAAGTAGACAGGGAGATTGATGGGGATGTGTCCATTGAGCAGGTCATCTACGTCCTTGGAGTCTGCATCTGATGGCCCGAAGAGGTTACCGGCTGTGATGGCAAAGGAGAAGGCATTTTTGCTGTGCAGGGCATTGAGCTTTTCGATGACGGCGCGGAAGTGGCCGTTTAGATCGCCTAGTACTGCGCTTTTGATCAGTTAGTGTTTGCGCTCGTTGAAGCTCATCAGGAGGCACGTCTGCATTGCCAGATCCAAGTGGACTGTGTACGTTGAGGAGGCGAAGACCGCAGAAACCTAAGTGCACATGGTCATGCACAACGGCAAAGCGCTAGATATGGAAAATGAAACTCACATTTTGGCGCTCGGCATGATGATGTAGATGCGTAGCCTTGTGACCGTCTCGAAAACAATTTCCATGCTCAAATGCGATCAGACCGCCTCCCAACCAAGCCTAGCGCCATGCACCTTCACTTTTTCTGCCCTCGATGCATGCTGCTCCACCAAAAATTATCTGAGCAGCGCAAAGAGAGTACACTCACACGACCAATGGTCTAACACGTACACACACACACAATGGGCCGCGAGAAGACAAGGCAGCGGCTCGCGATCCGCAAGGCCTTCGCGCCCAAGAAGAAAGTGCAGCAGCAGCACGGCAAGCAGCACAAGTTCGAGTCGTTCTCCCAGAGAGTCGCCCGCCTGCGCATCGACCCCATCCGCCGCGACCGCGGACGCCACGACACGCACGACCTGCAGCTGTTGGAGTCGCACTTCCGCCGCGCGCTCGATAAATGGCGGGATCTCAACTTGTCGGAGGAGTTTGTCAGGTTCTCGAGGCGGGTGGACGGGTGCAGTGAGAACTTGCCGCAGGTGCTGCACCACCAGGAGACGATTGTGGAGGTGCTGCTGGAGGCGGTGGAGAAGAGCAGTGCCGTCTCTGCGGAGCCCTTTCTGGATCTGGTAGCGCATCTGGCGCAGGATCTGCAGGCGCAGTTTGCGGAGAGGCACTTTGAGAGGACGGTGCGGTGTGTGGCTGCTGTGGCGGCGAGACACCAGGACGTCGAAGTCGTGGAGTGGAGTTTCAACTGCCTGACGTGGCTGTTCAAGTACCTGGAGCGCATACTAGCTGCCGATATCTGCCCGCTATATGATCTGCTGGCGCCGAACTTGGGGAAGGAAAGGCAGAAGCCGTTTGTGTCGCGCTTTGCGGCCGAGTCGCTGAGCTTTCTGGTCAAGAGAGTGGGCAAGAGGAGGGAGGCTGCAGGTGCGTTCATAAAGCATGCGTTCAAGGATTTGGAGGCCGCGAGTAAGGAGAAGGACACGGAGCTGTACGAGCACAGCTTGATTGCGCTGTTCTTGGAGGCGATCAAGAGCGTCAAAGAAGCGCTGCACTCGACCGGCCCAACCGTTTTCTCCGCACTGCTCGATGAGACATTGAGTATACAGCAGACCGCAGATGCTACCGAGTCTACGCTGCGGGTTATCAGGGAAGTCTGGCATCAGCTCATCCACCACGCTTCGGCAGAGAATCTGGAACCGCTGCTCGACATCATCTACAACGCTGCTGCTGCTCAACCGGAGACCTCGATCGACACTCCACGCCACATTCTCACGTCACAACTCCTACTCCTAGCCTCGACGGTCAAGAACGGCCACCGCATCAGTAACTGGACTGCCCTCTTCGCCACTCTCAACGCACAGATCGACATCTTGACCAAGAACGGCCCTACCGCGCACAAATCGTGCGCCACAGAACTCCTCGCCACCCTCGCAGTAGCCCATCAAAAGTGCCCTCTAGATGCCGCGCTTGCCTCACTCAGCACGCTGGACAAAGTGCTTGCAAGGGAATGGCAAGAGTTCTTTCCTGGCTTCTGTAATCTGTATGCGGAGCAGGGCACGGACAGATTTCGAAGCTTTGTGCTGCCGCGACTGCAGCGGTTCCTGACGAGTTGTTGGGATGGACAGACGAAGCCTTTGAGCGTGCTTGTGCCTAAGCTTGTGAAGGAGGGTGCCGTGACGCCCAGGACGCTGAAGCTTGCGCCTGGGTTTGAGGCTTTTGTGGAGGAACGATTTGGTGGAATCAGTGGCTTGATGCAGACGGACGAAGAGATGCTGACAGCGGAGTACGATGCACTTCTGGATCTGCTGGATGCGACGGCTGCCAGCGCGGAGACGGCGGACAGGATACGGCAGCATCTCCATGCAGCTTTACTGAACTACCTCCAACAGGCCTCTCGTTCACCACTACGGAACTTTATACTCAGCACAGGCTTCATGCATCTTGCCGAGAAGGCCTCCCCCGAAGTGTGGGATAGCACATCGCCCGATTCTCTCAACGACCTCTGCGAGAGCCTCACAGCCGCCGCTGGTAGCCTCACAGATTTCCCGCCCTGCTTCCAGGCTCTAGCCGTATTCCTCCAGCGCAACGAACACGCCCGCGACATCCTTTCCTCCGATATGAGCGACACGTTCGCAAACGAGACACTATTGCACTGTCTCACAAGCAGCAGCCACGACATGCGCTTGGCCTCCCTGCAAATCATACAACACCTCCTACCGGCCTCTAACACCGAATACCAGCAACTTATCGCCGACGCCATTGATGTCGAAGCCACGGAACCGGGGATAGAGTCTATGCGCTACATCAGCATGAAGATCCAGAATCTGGGGCGCGCTTACAAGAGTTGTTGCGAGGGAAACGAGCTCCTGGCTAAAGCGCTGCCGAGGTGGATGATGGGGTTGTTGCATGTGAGGCTCAGTCAGACGTGGGAGGATGTGTGTAGTGCGCTTAAGGAGATTTCGAGCACGCAGGTGGGCGAAGAGGCAGTTGTGGATGTGGTATTTCGCTGGATTGGAGAGGCGCCTGTGCGTGATCCTGCACCCTCTGGGGACGACACAGACTCTGGGAAAGAGATGGTGGGTGAAGACTACTTCTCTCAGATTCGCGCGAAGGCCATTGAAAGTTTGAGCGTAGGGGAGAGAGCGAGTGAAATCATGATGCAAAGTTCTGGCGCGAGATATGCGCGTGTCCCACTTTTAGGGACGTTCGAGCGGCAGCAGGCATTGAGGGTGTTGAAGGCTATTCCTACGCTGGCGGAGAAAAAGGGCAGGCTACTTGTGCCCGTGCTGCTCTCGATGTCAGGAGACGACTCCTCGCCCGCCGCAGCATCTGAAAACCCGGAAGACGTTTCCGAGTCAGAACAAGACATACCACAATCGACAGACGCACACTGGCCCCGCCGCGACCAAAAGACCCTCCTCTCCATCTTCGCCTCCTTCCAGAACCCACGCACGCTCTACCGCTCCACAGACGTCTACAGCACGCTCCTCTCCCTCCTCGCCCACGGCGACGTCGAGATCCAGCGCTCGGCTCTCTCCGCTATCCTCGCCTGGAAAGACAAGACCCTGCTCAAGCACCGCGCCGACCTGGAGAAGTTCCTCGACGAGGCGCGCTTACGTGAGCAATTATCTGTGTTCCTGGACTCCGAACACGCGGGCGCTGATGGTGGACTACCGGCTGAGGATCGGAGTGTGGTCATGCCGATTGTGCTTCGTTTGGTGTATGGACGGGTCATTGCACGGTCCAGGGATGGGCGAGGCGCGAATCGAAAGAGCGTCTTTGTGATTTTGAGCAAGTTCAGTGACGGGGAAGTCAATGTGTTCCTGGACGTTGTGCTAGCGCCTGCAAGCGGCAGGGAAGGGGAGGCGGGGGATGCGCTGCAGAAGAGACGGCTGGGTATGCTGAACATGCTCAAGGATCTGCTCGAGACGTGGCGGTCCCTCGCGAGTCCCTATATCCTGCGTATCGCACCGGCGATCTTTGCGTGTCTCTTTCAGGACCGGGAGACAGCGTCGAACTTGGACAAAGCGGTCAGAACTCTGGGAATGCAATGTCTCAACCTCGCGCTGGAGGCCGGAGAAGAGGCCGCGGACTTCGACTGGGAAGAATACATCCCGGATCTGTTTAAGCAGATCATCACGCCCCGCCTGGAGAGGTTCGCAGAGGAGAATGCGCAGGGTGTCAGTGCCTTGCTGCGTATGCTGGGGATCTGGGCGAGCAGAACTCGCTTCGTACATTGGATGTGGAGGTATGATGACAGGGTGCTCACTGGGCTGATTCGCCTGCTGAGCACGGAGTTTGCGAAGGATGTTGTGAAGAGGTTTGTGCTTACGGAGGTGCTGGGTCCTTTCATTGCGTTGGCGAAGCGGGATACTGATGTGGAAAGGGTGGTGAGGGGATTAGCAGAGCGCTTGCTGGGTGCGAGCGCGGGTCTGATGCTGCAACCGGCCGCCGAGAAGGAAGTCATCGAGGATACCGTCAAGCTGATTACTGCGCTTCTTCCCTACGCGCGGACAGACGGCGCGCCTCCCGCTCTACTGAGCGCAGCTGCAGGATTGGTACTCCAGCCCAGTCGGAAGGTACCGCACAGTGCCAAAACGAGACTCTTGGCTGTGGTACGGCATTTCCTGCCTTCCCTCGCATCCTCCTCGTCTGAAGAAGAAGAAGAAGAAGAAGAAGAAGAAGAAGAAGAAGAAGAAGAAGAAGAAGAAGAAGAAGAAGCGGAGAAGGCGAGAAAGGACGTCTTCAACGCTACCTGCGCGAGCTTCGCTTACTTCGCTGATCCCGTTTCGCGCACGCTGCTCGTGGAGATCACGCGCCAGTTCGCGGATACCGACCCCGGTCTGGCGGAAGTTATCGAACTTCTGGATGGGATCAATGCATTCGTGCCTGGGAAACTGGATACACCGGACTTTGAGCGACGGAGCCAGGCATTCGCCGTCATCACGGAGGAGAAGTGGCAGGTCTTCGGACACGCGCAGTGGCGATTGCTCCTAGGAAATCTCCTGTTCTACGTAAGGGATGTGGAGGAACTCGCTGTGCGGAGTAGCGCTGGTTTCGCGCTGCGACGGTTCGTGCAAGCCTATGCGCTCAAGCATAACGAGGACATGGAGGGCATGATGCAGCAGCTCCTCGGCGCGGTGGAGAAAGGGATGAGAGACGCGCCGAGCGAGCTCGTGCAAGCGGAGTACCTCGCTGTTCTGGCGGAGGTGGCTAGACTACCGGAGCAGCATAACCCCGTGCTGGATCTGAAGAACCTCCTCATGGATGGAGATGAAGAGGCGAATCTATTCAATAACCTGCTGCATGTGCAAACGCATAGACGCGTCAGGGCTATTGCTCGTCTCGTCAGCATAGCGGGCCAAGGCGTCCTCACGGGGCGGAACACGTACCGCTTCTGCGTCCCGCTGCTGGAGGGATTCGTGCTGAAGGAGGGCGGTGATGGCGCGGTCATGGGCGAGGCGGTCAAGGCGCTGGGGCAACTGGCGGAGTGGCTGGATTGGCAGCAGGTCCGTGTGTTGATGGGGCGGTGGATTAGGTTCGTGAAGACGAGGGAGGATGTGCAGGAGAGGGTTTTGAGGGTTGTGGATGGGATTGCTGAGGGCGTGGGGAGGAGTGCGGGGATTCGCGCGAAGAGCAGGGCACAACAGGGTGAAGGTGACGAGGCGATGGAGTTGGAAGTGGTGCAGACCAAACTAGCGAGGACGATGCCGGGACCGGAGAAACTCGCACAGTATATTACTGAGGAGATTGTACCGCCTCTGAGCGTGTTTCTGAGGGAGAAAGACGAGTCCTTTGTCAGCAGACGCGTGGCTGTCGCGCTCATTGCGGCGAAATTCGTCAACCTCCTGCCGCAGGAGGAGTTCCAGCTTAGGTTTCCGCCACTGTTGACGGATGTGTGCAACATCCTGCGCAGCAAGGACCAGGGCTCACGCGATATGACGAGGAGGGCGCTGGCGGATATGTGTAGACTGATTGGACCGTCGTCGTTCGGATTCATCGTGCGTGAATTGAGGAGCGCGCTGCAGAGGGGTTTTTACCTGCACGTCCTGGCGTTCAGCGTGCACTCCATCATCGAGTCGACGATCGAGCACGTGCAGCCTGGGGACCTGGATTACTGCGTTCCCGAGATTGTGGACGTGCTTGTGGAAGACGTGTTTGGGAATACGGGCAAGGAGAAAGATATCCAGGAGTACAAGGCGGATAAGAACACGAAGAAGGAGGTCAAGGGGAAGAAGAGCTTCGATAGCATGCAATTGCTTGCTAGCGTGAGTGGACTGGAGAAACTGCAAGAGCTTGTGAGACCGCTGCAGGAGCTTCTGACGGGACATCTTAGCGTGAAGGAGGTGAGGTATGTGGAAGAGCTGTTGAGGAGGATCGAGCTGGGTACGCTGCAGAACAAGAGTTTGCAGAATAGAGATGTCCTGAGGTTTTGTTATGAGATTATTAGGGACGCGCATGGGAGGACTCCTTCTGCTGCACAGGCGCCGAAGAAGGTGGATAGGAAATCCTCGAAGGGACTGGTGGAGTCGGCGTACCTGCAGCCGGCGAAGACGAGGGTGCAGACGACAAGTTTGCATCGATCAGAGGCGACGGGGAAGATCATCCGGTTCGCGCTGGAAATGGTACGCAGCGTGCTGAAGAAGAACAAGGAGCTACTCACCCCAGCGAACGTGGCGGGTTTCCTCCCTGTCATCGGCGATGCGCTACTCAATCCCAATGAAGATGTCAAGTTAGCGGCGCTCCGCCTCTTCACGGGGATCATCAACGTCCCTCTACCCCGCATCGACGAGGACGCCCCCGTCTACATTACCGAAGCCGCGCGCATCGTCGAGGACTCCCAAACGCAATCTGGCGAACTGGAGCAAGCAGCGCTGAAGCTCATCTCAGCCGTGCTGCGCGAGCGCCGCTCCGCGCCCGTCAAGGTCCGCGCGAGCACCATCTCCATCCTGCTGAAGCGCCTCAAGGGCGACCTGCAGGTCATCTCGCAGCAGGGCGCGGCGTTCAACCTCCTCCGTGCCATCATCAGCAGACAGATCGTCGTGCCGGAGCTGTACGAGATCATGGATGGTGAGGAGGGCGTTGCGGGTATCGCGGTGAGGGATCACGATCGCACGACGAGGGATCTGGCACGCAGCTGCTACGTGCAGTTCTTGATGGAGTGTCCACAAGGCCCTAAGCGCTGGGCGAAGCAACTGCTCTTCCTAAGGGCGAACCTGGAGTACGAGTACGCGGAGGGACGGGTCAGCGTTATGGACGTGCTGCACCTCCTGCTGGCGAAGGTGGGCGAGGAGCAGATCAAGGACGTGGTGAAGGAGGTTTTCTGGCCGTTGGTCGGCGTTATGGTCAACGATGGGGATGAGAGGTGCAGGGAGATGGCTAGTGGACTGGTGAAGCGGGTCTTTGAGCGGGCGGGGGAGGAGTGGAGGGGGAGCTTTGTGGGGCTGGTGAGGCAGTTGTTGGAGAAGGGGAATGAAATCCAGAAGCGCACGGCGTTGCAGAGCTGGACGTTGTACCTGGAGGTGCTAGAAGACGAGGCGGACGCAGTGGACTTTGTTTTGGAGAGTATACGGGGTATTCTGGAGCCGATTGAGTTCGAGGCTGAGCGGTGGCAGCTCGTCTACTGGGCTTTGCATACTTTTGCTGCAATCGCGCAGCGCAGACCGCAGGATGGGTATGCGAAGGGAGCGAAGCCGGTCTGGATCGATGCGAGGCGATATGTCAATTTTCCGCATCTGTGGGTTAAGCAGGAGGCCGTTGCGCTGTTTGGGCTGCTGTTCAAGCAGATTGCTTCTGAGGCGGCGAAGCTTGATACGCTGCCGTTGAAAGGACCCGGCCAGATCGTTCTCAAGGCTGGAGGAGCTTGCGAGCTCGCGAGCAGACATCTGAGGCTGCTCAGAGACGGTATTACCAAGAAGCTTGCAGCGATGGTGGTGCGCAATCTCGCATTTTTCGGAAGGGTGTTTGCCGAGAGTGGCATGGATTGGCAGGCACCTAGCTATTCAAACGGGTCGCTCGCAGTACAAGAGCCTGATCAGGGAGAGGACGACGAATTCAAAGGTCTTTCCGAAGATGAAGAGGACGATGATGTTGAGGAAGAGCTCAATAGCGCAGAGGAAAAACAGATAGCGCTGCATTTCCTGCTCGAGCAGCTGGGGAGTGTCATTCGTCGCGAGCTGGGGAAAGCCATTACGCCTGGTCCAAGGCAGGAGAGCGCACTCATTCCCAAGACAGCGGCGCTACAGCTCCTCACTGCACTGTGCAATACTCTGCCTGATGCGACGCTGCAGGACAGCGCACACAGTATCCTCTCACCCCTCCTTCACCTCACCTCCCCATCCCGCTCCGTCACCGCGCACGCAACTCAGGACTTCAAGACCACACACGAAAACCTCATCACCAGCGCGACGGAGCTGCTGGATAATCTGAGAAGCAAGCTGGGCACGAATAATTACGTTAGGGTGATGGGGGAGGTGCAAAGCCGCCAGAGGGAGAGGAGAGAGGAGAGGAGGGCGAAGAGGAAAGTGGATGCGGTGGTGAGGCCGGAGATTGGGCTGAGGAAGAAGGCGAAGAGGTTGGAGAGGGAGAAGGAACGGAAGAGGGAGAAGAATGAGTTTCATCGGGGGCGGAGACGGGGGTGGTGATCGTCCTGTTCTCACGAATTTTGATATACCTTAGAATGCTGTATACTATTATTGGCAGCAATGCATTCGCAGAGCCGAACTTTCCATACACTGGCTGCTTGATTTGATCTTGATGTGCTGAAATCGCCGACATGCCGATCTGGTCACATGACACGGACTCCGTGATTTCACCCGACCACCGCATCTGTCTCTCACCTCTTGCATCTTGGTCGCCTAATCGACGTCGACAGTAAACGATTCCAGTATATCTATAGGCTGGAAAACTGTGTTTGCCACGCGAGTATTGCGTAAGCAACTGCTTTTAGCAAGCCCAGAACAGATTGTTCATCTTCCGTCGCTGATTCGAAGGAACGCACTTTGCTGCCATTTCGGACATGACACGCATATCGCATCGGACACCGTTGACTACAGCGGACTGATTAGTATGGAGCCGTCTCGGCGGATGACACGAGGTCGTGGAGTCGGCGATCGAAGGCGCCGTGATGCATACATATATATTCTATCTGCCACTTGACAGGATGGAGGGTCCTCACCTATGTGCCAATTCGTTTCTCACTGATACCTTTTGCTCATCATCATGACAAGCTCCAAGTTGTCTACCCGCGTCACTGCTGGCATCACCGTCGTGGACACGCCTCTAGTCCGCTCAGCCTTGAAGTATGCGCGTGCCCACGCAGACGACATGACGTACAACCATGTTATCCGTTCCTGGATCTTCGGAGTCATCATATACAACAAACTCCACGCCGCTGGCGCAATGCCAGACATCGACATCGAGGCCCACGCCATCAGCGCAATCCTTCACGATCTCGGCTGGGACAACACCGGCGAACTGGTGTCCACGGACAAGTGCTTCGAAGTTGATGGCGCAATCGCAGCACGCAACTGGCTCGAGAAGCAAGGACAGGCCGATGTCCACCGGGTGCAGCTGATCTGGGATAGTATTGCGCTGCACACGAGCCCGAAGATCTCGGCGTACAAGGAACCTGTCGTGCAGTTGTGCGGGCTGGGCATCATCTGCGACTTCCACGGACCGAACAGCGATCCTAGCGGGATGCTGACTTGGGAAGAGTTTGATGCGGTCAAGAAGGAGTATCCGAGGTTGGATCTCGCAAGTGGATTGCGAGACAAGATTGTGCATTTCTGCAGGACGAAGCCGGAGACTACTTATGGTGAGTATCTTGTGTCAGTTTTACAGACCAATACGCTGATAAATCATCACAGATAGCTGGCAAATGGCATATGGACGTAAATATGTCGAAGGCTACGAAGCAAAGGAGAAGCTCATCATAGAAATGCTTGAGACAAGTTTGGGCGATTAGACACACGATATAGCAGTTGCATTGCGCAGCGTGTGTGTCAATATTCGCTTTCCACATTCCAATTTTCTGTATTGTTGCATTGCAAGCCTTTCCTATGTCCCTGTCTTCTGTTTGCTACATCTCAGAATGATAAAAGTTAGTTAGCTTGCAACCGTGCTTGTGCCAGAGATTCATCGTCCAGTAGGGTGTTAACGTGTTACGCTTCAGATCCGGGTTCCTAAAGACGTTCATCATGGTGTCTCGACCTCTGTCTTGCTTGCCTCGTTGAACCTTTGTGTTTTGAACTTTTCTACTTTGGTGTAAATGCCAGATGAGCTTGGACCCTGCAATCTTTTGAATGGATTAGACGTCTCGTGCAATATCCCTTACTGCATTGTCTCGACTAGTCTTTTCGATCGGTATAGGCGCGAAAATGATGCACCTGAGACAATCCAGAGATGAATTTATTTGATTCGATTCTTGCACAGCGACAAGTGTCACGTGCGGACGTGCTCAAATCGGCCCTTTTATCCCCCAAAGCCGGCGCTGGACCCCAATTTGAGACGCGTTGACACGTGTTTTGTGCATAGCTCTCCCCGATATCGCTAGCTCTCCAACTTGAATAACACGAGGAAGATCTTTCGCATACGATCACGTGTTCATTTCGCCGGGTGCGACGGCTTGCACGATCACTTACTTGTCATAGCACTACTTGGCCCCCGGCATTAGGGTACTAAAAGCTGCAGGAACGCTCCATCTGTGGGGTGTTCGGAGAATCCCCCCGCATTCTACCCTCTTGATGGCATCCTGAGGAATATGCGGAAACCTTCATCCGATCTTGGACGGTGTCATGTTCGATCAAGTACATGCAGGTGGGAATGAAGACACGAAAGATCTGTTTCTTACAACAGCACGTTCTTCCCTCTCGTATTGCACCGCCCGAAATACCAGTTCCTCGATCACTACCAATAGGCATCGACTACAAATCATCGCAGGTATCGCATCCCACCAAGCATATCATATCATAACACAATTATGAGGGTGGTAGTTTTCGGTGCCACGGGCGTGCAAGGTGCTGCGCAAGTTGCTGCGGCTTCACGTGCGGGTCACGACGTGGTCGCCGTCTCCCGCAATCCAAAGCCAATCACCGTTGATGGCAAGCAAGTCGAGACTGCTGCAGCCGACTTCACGGATGCTGAGGGAATCAAGAAAGCTTTGAAGGGAGCCGATCGCCTCCTCGTCAACCTTCCATCTACATCTTTCCATCCAGCTCCCCCGATCTTCGAGGGTGCGACCCTCATCGGACAGGCTGCGAAGGAGGCTGGGATACCTTTGATCGTGTTCAATACCTCGATGCCTGTGCCTATCGAATCTCAAGACGTGAAAGCTCAGGACGATCGAAGAATCATGATGAAGCTCCTTCGCGATTCCGGGGTACCAGTGATCGTGCTCAAGCCGGTGTGCTACCTCGATAACATGCTGGAAGGCTGGGCGCTAGGACCTCTACGTGACCACGATACTGTCAAATACTGCCATACGCCATCTTTGAGAAGTTCATGGATCAGTCATGAGAACGTGTCTGCATTGATGATCTCAGCGATGGACCGTCCAGAGCTTGCTGGAAGAGACATCAGGATTGGTGGTCCACAGACCGTGAACCTTCAAGAACTGACCGACAAGTTGTCCAAAGGTTGGGGTCGGCCGCTCAAGTGCGAGCATCAGACAGTGTCGGATTTCTGCGACGAGATTAGCAAGACTATGCAAGGCCGTGGACTTGAGACCGATCGCATCATCAGCCAGATGTGAGTTTGATCGCATAAGTGTCTACGCAGATTCTGACACTAGCTTAGGTTCAAGGCGTACACGTACTACAACGAGCATCCAGAGTTTGAGGTCGACATGGATCCCGTGCTGAAGGAGCTTCCAGCGAAGTTGACGACCATTGAAGATTGGGCAAGCCGACATCCAGTGCCGGGATGGAAGTGAAGCACTGGTTGAATTGAGGGTGATCAGAATGGCTATGGGTACTCTTGCCGACCTCGCGACTCATGCACCGCTCGGCAATTGAGACTCTTGAGCTGAAGCAGCACGCCGGTCATGGCGAAGAGTAGTCTATACAAATACTCGCAAGTACTCGACCAGCGCCATGATCCCCATAGCCTGGCCGTATGGCATTGCAGTCCGCTCTATATCAATGTAGTGCTGCAAAGTGTGTCCCATGCCGGTGCCGAAAGACGTGTCAAGCAATTCTCCCTCCGCGCTGATCTTGCCCATAATGGCTTTTATAGCCTTTCTGCCAGTTTCTTCGTACTCTCGTGAAATATATCGTTTGCGGACTGCCTTCAAAATACCATAAGCGAAGCCCGCAGTGGCACTTGACTCGACGTATGACCCCTCTGCTTCAGGAATGTCGAGCAGTGTTCGCCATAGCCCACTTTCGTCCTGCAACCGTCTGAGTGCTTTACATTGCGCTTCCAGAATACTGATCAGATGTTTCCGAAATGCGTCATCTTCCGGTAGTCCAAGCAGCTCAATGAAATCTGGTATCACAATTGTGATCCATGAGTTCCCTCTTGCCCAGCGCCCTCGCGCAAAGTTATGCCCAATTCCGCCAGGCGCATCCTCATCAAACTTCCAGCCGTGAAAGAACAAGCTAGTGGTAGCATCAAAAAGGTACGTGATGTGTAACAGAAACTGTCGTTTGGCTTCCTCGATGTAATGTGGACGAGAAAGAAGCTGCCCGATCTTCGCGAGAGGCATGACAGTCATCATGAGAGTATCGTCCCACAGTTCCTGGGTGTTCGGTGTCAGATAGGTGACATGCTGCATACCGCCAAAAGTCGTCCGCTCGAGATCGTACATCGCCCATTCTGCCCATGAATCCAGCCACGGTAGATACTTCTGCTCTGCCGTCTTCTCATACATGTATGCGAGCGTCAAAAATGGCGACATGGTATTGATGTTCTTCGTAGTGCCGAGTGGTAGCTGGGTGTCAAACCAGTGCTGGATATGAGCCAAAGCGGATTGCTCGCCGGTACCCTCGTAGTATTGCCATAACCCATAGAGCCCTATGCCGTGTGTCCACTCCCAGCCAGATATCCAACCTTTCGTGTCGATGATTCTGCCATCTGCAAGAGGCAGGAGGAAATGGCCTGTATCGTCTTTGATGTGGACAAGATTGTGTATCAATAAGTCGATCTTCGCAATTAGATCTGGCCGCTTTAGCCCGTCAACCACGAGAGCGCTTTGAGACATTGTGCGTTGAAAGATGCAGAATCTTGGACACGGATTTTACTCGCGGCCGATCGATATTCTTGACGCGTGTAAAATCATGGACACGCGTGAGCCTCGTTTGATCAAGGTCCGAGCCACGGCAATGGACCAAGCGACATCGCAAAACTTGCCATCTCTAGCGGAAAGCTCCAGTTTCTGAAGAAGCGTGTCGAGATGCAAACAATGCAGCGCTGGACGAGATGTTCGGTGAAAGACAGGACGAAGTCAAGGCTTGAGAAATCTTGGCTGCGCTGATCCCTAGACTCCGCGGAAAGAAACTCCACGAATCGCAGCATCACCACACCATGTCGATCACGAACCTTAGCCTAACTAAGACATGCTTGGTAGCGCCCGCACCAGGATCATGAACCGAGGACAGCAGTGAATTCTACCCCGTGGGGTTGACTTTCTCAATGATTTCGGTCGAACATAGAGCGAGCAAACTCCATGGGGTTGAAGATCATAAATCATGGAGTCGTCCATGCGGGATCGTCTAACGACTCGAAACACACGCCTAGCTCACACGATCTTGGACGCGCATGAGTCTTGATCAATATGGCGGGCATAAACTCGAATCCCGTCCAGCCTTCGACGATGGAGAAGGAGGACATCTCCAATATCGAGCGAGTGATGTCTCCTGAGATGGAGAAAGACTTTATGAACTATGATCGTGTTGATGCTGAGGTTGCGAAATGTAAGTTGCGTGGACTGCCTCAAGCATGTATTGAACGCTGACGCGAAGAAGATGCTACGCAGGCGGGCGTCGAAGTCTCTCCCGAGGAGAGCAAGAGGCTCAAGCGCATGATTGACAAGCGAGTACTGTCTATCATGATCTTCACCTACTTTCTACAAGCTTTGGACAAGGGCACTTTAAGCTTCGCTGTGGTATGTGCGTCTCAATACTTAATTCCAGACCACATTTTCATTGTTGTGTGGAGAACGAGATCCTGACCCCACAATACAGATCATGGGCATCAAAGACGATCTTCACCTGGTCGGACAACAATACTCCTGGCTCACGACCTGTATCTACATCGCCATTTTGATCGTGGAGTATCCGATCAACTTCATGATCCAGCGAGTGCCTGTCGCGAAGACTCTCGGGATCTTCATTATCATCTGGGGAAGTATTCTTGCGCTTCATGCTACTATGACATCCTTTACACATGCCGTGGTGCTTCGGACACTGCTCGGTATCTTCGAAGCGATCTGTCAACCCTCATTCCTGATCATGTCCTCGATGTGGTATAAGCGAGAGGAACAAGCTGCGGCGGTGACATTCTGGTATATGATGAACGGTGGCCAGCAAATCGTAGGCGGCCTGCTGGCATACTGCTTCAGTCTGCTCAAGACTGGTCCAATCAAATCCTGGCAAGCACTGTTCATCACCTATGGTTGCTTCTCGGTGCTCTGGGGCCTCTTTGTCTTATTCTGGCTTCCTGACTCTCCCATGAAGGCCAAGTGCTTTTCCGAGGAGGACAAGAAGTTGATGGTCGAGCGTGTTCGAGCGAACCAAACGGGTCTGCAGAACAGAGTCTGGAAGAAGCATCAATTTATCGAAGCGTTCAAGGACCCTCAAATGTACTGCTATGGCCTCATCCAGATCTGCACGACGCTGCCGACTTCTGGCCTGGGCGCATTCGCCAACATTATCATCACGGGTCTTGGATTCACGGTCCTTGAGACACAGTTGCTCGCAATGGTCCTAGGCGCTTTTATTATCATCATCCTGTTGTCGTCCACTTGGCTGGTCAAGAAGACTGGGCAGAATCTTCTGATAATGGGCCGTGAGTCGGCGTTATCTAGTGCGTCCGAACTGTGCTAACGTCCATATGTAGTCTATGTCATACCGTCATTCGTGGGTACCGTCATACTCATGACCGTGAAGAACACAAACACCGCAACCGAGGCTGGTCTCCTTATCAGCTATTACATTGCTCTGTCCTTCTGGGCTGCCCAGACTTTGGCCATGAGTATGATCACGAGGAATGTGGCAGGCCAGACCAAGAAGTCGGTGGTGATTGCCTTTAACTTCTTATGCTGGAGTGGTGGCAACGCAGCGGGTAGGTTTTTGCTCCTGATATCGATGATCCCGCTAATGCTGTTGTCTAAGGCCCCCAAGTGTTCCTGGCATGGGATGCTCCAAGATACTTCATCGCTTTCGCAACGCATATTGGCTGCTATAGTTTGCTCGTGCTGGTGATCATCTTCCTCCGATGGTGGCTCGTACGTCAGAACAGGAAGAAAGATGAGCTGGTCGGACAGGTGACTTTGGATGATCAAGAGGGCGTCGTACACGGCTTCGAAGATTTGACGGATAGGGAGAACCCTCGTTTCCGCTACATCTTCTAGTCGTTGATGTGAAAGCCGGTGCGAGCATCTAATGCCAGTAGCTAGCGCCTTTCGAAATGAGCTGGCAATGAGTTCGTGCGTGCAGTAAATGGAAGAAAGCAGTGATGTTGGAAACAATGAACATTGAGCAGCACGCCTTTTTCTAATAATAGTCTTTGTTTCGCGCTAGCCGGTTCAGCGTGTAATTACCAGGTCCGTGCAAATTAGGGCTGGGTCACGCCAAGCATGGGCTATCTCTCGTGGAGACACCTGTCGCGTGCTTCAATATCTGCAGTCTTGTACTATACAGTGCGAGGCATATTGAACTGCCTGATGTGCACGCTATCAAGGCACTGTATCAAAGATGAGTGGGACTCGCTATTTGGCTTGATTTGACGGCATACGGGCCATTGCACGGCGTGCTGCTGGTACCGTTGCCCGCCATATCGATGTCCCTCACGTCACTCAGCTCATAGTGCCCCGTATGATATGCCCCATAACATCACAGACATGGACGAAGGCTTAATTGTGAATGACACTTTTGGGCCACAAAGATCATCGATCATGATCTGGAATGGGTTGCCATGACGTTATAGCCCGGACCCACCACTTCTCCGATGTCAGAGTGACGGCTCGATATGTCCGATTTCAGTTAGATATGCTTACCCGGCAGCAGGAGCTCATCCAAGGTTCTAGTCCGTCCTCAAGAGCTCTATTTATGAGACAGACCGGTCCCATAAAAGTCCCTTCGACCTCACTGAACTTCGTGAAGATGAAGCCAAGACAGATGGCAAGCAGGCCGCGGCAAGGCTGCACGGTCTCGTTCAATAAGATGAAGTCTTGAACGCCTCGAGAACGCCACAAAGGTTTCGCTTACACGGCTCAAGTAGAAACGCGCGATTGCTTGCGGAACCTCCCATCCTGTCTTGCGATTTTCCAGAGTCGACAGATTTCTGCAGCACAGCGTCACACGACATTGCGAAAGTGCGTCCATCATGTCAACGCGGATCTCGACAGCGCCGAACATACCACCTTCTGGCACACTCACAATTGGCACCAGGAGCTACCGCATCAACAGCGAAGGATGTCCAGTCAATCTAACGACTGCTGCGGCGGCCATGACAACACCGTTTGTCTTGCCTCCAAGCTGCCCTGAGTTGACTGTATACACGTCGATCTCGTCAGCTATGTCTGAATACGGTGCAACATGTTTTTTACCGAATATGAGGCCGTACTGGTAATACGATCCTCTCTCTGGCTTGCTCAAAACCTGCTGACTTCATTGTAGTAAGTTCGCTCCCAATGAGTGTTTAGCTCTGTACAAGCCACATCGCACGAGATCATGTTCTAACACACCACCAGGGCTATGTGAGGGACAAATGGATTACTACTCGCCAGCAGTGTGTCCATCTGGCTATACGTCTGTCGCTTCGCGAAGGTCACAAGGGCCAAGTCTCAGAGCTAATGTTACCGCGTCCATGTGCTGTCCGTCGTAAGTCATAATAAGAACATGCTCGTCGTTCAATTAACTAAGCAGCTGCGGTCTCTAGATCAATGACACTGAGTGGCCAGAGCTATTGTGTTCCCACGACAAGCCAGTCCACAAGGCGATCATGGTATGCGATTCAAGTACGCTGGCACACGTCAGATGTGCCACTGCTGTTTCAAACGACACCTGAACCCACACCACCTCCTGAGCCGACAGGACCGTCTCCTCCGCCAGCCCCAGAACCGCCTGCACCTCCGAAAGAGGAGGAGGAGCAATCGCTAGAAGAGCCAGGTCTAAGCACAGGCGCAAAAGCAGGAATTGGAGCTGGCATTGGCATTGGCGCACTGGCTGCTATCGCCTTCTTGATGTTCTTCCTCTGGCGGCGGAAGAAGAATCAAGCCGCTGGGCCGATATATCATGCTGCGAACGCGGCTGGCAGTGACGCACCTGAGGTGGTTACTTACAGTGTGAACGCTGAGCAAAAGGAGCCCAATCACACCACGGTACCTTATGCATCTGATCAACTTGGGAGTACATATGGTTCGCAGCCCCCAACACCATACGCGGCAGCGAAGATGATCCCATCCTCTCCAGGCTCTATGCATACGCCGCCACAAGCAAGTCCATTGCCAGAGCTCGGTAGTCACGCAAGCTCGCCTGTCACCCAACCTGTTGGAGGCTTCTTCAATGCCGGCGCAAAAGACAGATGGAGTAACATGGAAGTCGCTCCCGCTGAAGGCCTAGAAGTTGTACCCCAAGATCCGCGAGACCTTGAGCGCGCACGAATACAGGAAGATCTGGCCAGAATAGAGGCGCGACGGCAGAGGTTACATGAGATGCACATTTTGGAGACAGAGGAGGAACAACTGAGAAGACGCCTCCAACAGCTGACTTAATATTATTCCTATCAGATCACGAGCGAGGCGTTAGCATGTTTGGTGACACAGCGATATCAATGGAAGCGTATCTTTGCTTGTGCGCCAGAAGAGTCCTTTCGGTGGGATCCATTCCATTACTAATATCCCTTCCATACCTCCATCTCACGCCAAGCTGACCATCCGGCACGTGGCTCAAACCAGATCTCTGTGCTATCAAATCCACAAGCTCACAGACATGCGTAATGTTCCACGTGATAATCAATAGGACGCTACCGAGCAGGGACGTCACATGGCAGGTTCATGAAGTGCTAACCCGAGATAGCCACTGCTGACTAGGAAAGGAACATAGATTACGGGTATCTAGCAAAGCACACGGCCGTCAAATCGTTATCCATCGAGCAGGTGATGGCCACACGCAAGCGTGTTAGGAATACGTCAGATCTCCACCGTTGCCTGAACCAGTCACGTTTCAGCAACAAATTCTGGCCGCTGTTCAATCAATGCCACGCTTCACGAGACACTGCTTAGAATATCAAACACGCTCCGAGTCCAGCCAATCGCACCCAAGACGCCCTCAAAGCTATCGAAAAGCACACCATCCGCAAGGCTCACCGTCCCGCTGCAGGCCAGGCGCTCCGGACCCACGCAGGCACACAATTGCAGCAGCAGACGAACGGCCCGTCCCGTGCAAAAGCAGCGAGGACATGCGGCAGCAGATCGTGCAGCCTAGCGCAGGAACAATTGCTTGACAGGTGGGCGGACATGGACCGTGCGGAGCGGAGCGGGATGAGGGAGAATGGTCGACTCAAAATCAACGTCCAGTCGTCGCAACGCCTGACAAGCTCGGTATTTCGCAGTCCAAGAAAATGGATAATAGGAATACAGGTTTCGGAAGATTAAAGAGCAGGTGAAAACGCTCAGTACTCGACTGGTGCCGGGTATCGCTCCTGCGCTGCGGCGTACTGCTCGGGATACTTGCGAGCAGCCCGTTGATTGAGCGAGCTATTGAGCCGTTAGTATCGAAAATCGCAATGTCTTGATCTGTCCAGACTCACTGAACACGCTCCTGCGTCCACTTGAGATCTCGCTGCACTTCTTTTGCATCCTTGATGCCTTGCGCAAAATTTGCTTGCATGGCAGCCATTCTGCTCTGGGCAAGCGCTTGCAATTCCATGAGTTTGCGCTGCTTCGCATTTAGCTGTCCAGATCTGCGGTAGCGTTCGTTAGCTAGTGGTCGAATTCCGATCTGCGCTGAAAACCCACGTCTGTGCTTGCTGAGCAAGACTGCGATCCAGTGGCATCGGATTGTATGCGCTCGCGACGCGATCATGCATGTAGTCCATCAAATCGACCGATGCAGCGCCATTTGACGAGGCATCGTAGTCTGATGCACTCGCAGCATAGCTGCTCGATGTCGCTGATGGATCATATGATGTGATACCAGAACCAGATGTCACGCTCTCCGGCGCCTCTGGTGGTGAGCCCGCCATGCGGCTGTATGCATGCTGGGAGTATTGCGGATATGACTGATAGCCCTGCTTGTGTGGCATGTTGATTGGCTGTGATGGTTGATAGCCATAATATTGTTGGGCGTATTGAGCAGACATGATGTGTGTGTTCGTGTATGTGCCGAAGCAAATAATGATTGTCGACGAGTGTTGTGATCCTTGACCTAGTGTCTGACTCCAAACAGTGTTTGCCTGATTAAGAAAGTGTTTGGTCAAGGTGTCGATAGCAGTTTGACAGCAAGCAAGTCGGATATAGAATGGAGAATAGAGAAACAGAAGCAACACCCATCTCAATCACTCTTTTATACCCACACAATCCCTGCTGAAAGCATAAAAGGCCTGCCCTCCATCGCGATGGCGAGCATGGTATCGACCTCCGGCTGACCTCCAGACCTCCATCATGATGGACAATGCCCCTCCCGCCGTGATAAGAGAAGCACACTCATGCCAGTCAAGGCCAGTCCTCGGGCGGAGGCATCCTCGAGCATGAGCCATAAGTCATGTAACCATGTGCACTAAGAACGAAGCCGACAGCAGATTCCTTGTAGCTCTTGCTAGACAACCCGCCCATTGGACAAACAAACAGGAAGCTAGAACCTTAGTCACGGCTTCAGAAGCCCTAGCCGAGCTCTGCAAAGTGGAGCAGCAGCGGAAAAGACCTTCGATGGCCGTGCCGGAAGGTAAGTTTTCACGAGAATGTAGCAATGTTGGGCATCTGGCAAGCTTCCCGAAGTGGCAACGACAGCTAGCGCAGATGCATGTAAGTCCGACAAGCGCGGCGCGATGCGCTGGACGGTAAAAGCAGCAAGATAGAGCTGGAACGGCGATGTAAGTACATGGGTTGTGGTGAGCTGGTGCAGGAATCTAATGCTTCTGGAGTTGGGGTTGATGATGTGTTGGCATGAGTTCGATGGAGCGACATATGCTTGGGTGACCGGAAAACGAGCGTAGATCTGACCACGGTCCGAGTTGACATGCACTGTCCAACTCATGAGTTGTGACAGGCTCGAGGGTGGTATAGCATTTGGGCAATCGGTGTGGTAGGGTAGCAGCGGAAATAATGCTGAGCTGAGGTTCTGTGAAGAGCGCAGCTAGATGTTGTCTGACGGAACCTGGCCCACGAGCGACGTCAAATGAAGTCTTGGCTGCATACCGCCTGCATTGCAGTAGCATCACGAAATCTCGACGAATCCCTGGACCGCCGAAAAAATCCTCCGCTAAAAGTCCACTATGCGCATCTATCATCGTCAGCATGACCACTCTCTTAAGCGACACCCGTACCGGAATCGCAGTCGCGGAAGCATCTCAATATCTCATTCGACGGGAGTGAATGCGCTGTCACACCGCAGCGAAAAAGCCGTTGGACAGTTTTCTGACAGCAGTGTCACGACGTCCAGTAGGTCCTTCCAGCTCGAGCCAGAGCTCGCACAGCTTTCGCGTAAGTGCCGCTATCGTCTTCCGCATTCGGCTGCGGATTATGCTGTTCCACCGGCCTTGATATGAATGGAGTTGGGTAATGTCTCTCTGCTGCTTCATGTATCTCGGCCATGAAGACTCGATAAGACATTCGCATGACTTCTAACCTTGTTTTTCCGATCGAAGAGATATCCTGGGAACTGCTGGGATTAGAGATGGAAGATTTGGGTCTGCACTGTGACCCGCACGGGTAGGCACAGCTATCCTGGACTGTCACTCGAGGCAGGCACTTCCGTGGTAAAGGACGTTCGAAGTGTCAGGAACACGTAGATGTCGAAGAGATGATGTGACATGATGCAAGCAGACCTTCAAGCACAAGAAAGGTGATGCGATGCCCAAAAGCCATCGTCGACTCCTGAAACTCAGCGCCCTCAGGCCACAAGGCCGCACAGTCCCTCGAACAGCTGACCACAGGCAACCGGCAAAGTCTCAACTACAACAGCAGCCGACTATCGAGATAGCACTTCTAGTGGTCCAAGCGAAAGCACAAATTTGGTTTGGCAAGCCAAATTGGTCCGATTAGTTCTTCAGACCGAGCGCGCTGAGCGGCTTCTCCGGAAACTCAAAGCAAGCATCATGAGCATCAGAGACGACGACACAGCCTCGAATTGGACGGCATTCACGCCCGCAGAGACAGCCACAATTCAAATGGAAGACAACTCAGACGACTTGCTCAAAGAAGACGCCTTCACAATCACATCTTCGGTCCCATGGCCAGGCTCGACGTACATCATCTCACATTCCACAACCTCGAACGTGCTCACGCTAGCCTCCGGTAAAGTGACGATGACACCACCCGGTGGCCCTCCGTCATCATCTGGATCCATTCACTGGGAGTGCGTGGACATTAACGGCTGGGTTGGGTTCAGAAATCGGGTATCCGGACGGTATTTGGGATATGATAAGGGAGGCACTCTCATTTGCGGAGCGGGACAGGCGAAGGAATGGGAGCAATTCTGCGTGAGGTCTCATCCGGATGGTGGCTATATACTACTTATGACGCATTGGCATGAGTTGAAGCCCATTGGTGTCGTGGACAGGACAAAAGTCATGAAGTTGGGGCAGAACCGCAAAATCAAGGCTGACGAGGGAACGGTATGGAAGTTTGTGAAAGTCTAACAGCTACGCTTGCGGGACTTCCATGTCTAGTTTACAGCTTCGCGCGCAGGGTTTCACGCGCTACGCATTGTCTGATACATGATGTCTTATGAGGCAGGACGGACAGGCATATTCGAAGAGGTCTCTGTGGGGGCCTTTCACGACCAAATAATGACACTAAACAGACTCGCGACGATAAGCCAAATCGACCCAGTCTGCAAATGAGGTGCGACACTCGCTGTCTGCACAGCAACACTGCTTCTTGTGCCCCCACCAAATCCTATCCTGGTCTCTCCCAGTCCACTAGCAATCGCATCGCCGATGCCCAGATCAGTCGCGCTCGATGTCGCTTTCGCGTCCTCAAGAGCTGAAGTCTGTGTCACTCCAGCTGATGCAGAGAGCAGAACTGTCGTCCCCTGCCCATCAATGCTAAGCGCGAGCGTTTGGGCATTTGCTCCTGAGTCAATCGTAATGGTTGTTCCAACAGCCAAGGCTTGACCTGCGATATTGTATGCAGGTCCAAGTCCAGCCACTGTAGCGACAGCTGACGATGTAGAGCCTGCCACTGTAATCAATGGCGCTACTCCATTGGGCACGGACGATTGAGCAACTCCGATTGGTGCGAAGGTGCGACCGTCAATGATGGTCAGAGACTGGGCTACCGCGGTGTATCCAGCCGGAGCAGCATTCGCTGGCGTGGGCCCGACAGGTGGCGTGTTCGGTGTGAAGGGCACGAATGTTTGGCCATCCAAGACTGTTCGTTCCACACCAGGATCGGCTAGAGCCTGAGTGGCCGGTGTATTGGGCACTTCCAGAGTTAAGGAGAAACCGGCGCCAATAATGACGGTCGTGGCGATCGCTTCTGACCCTTGCGCCGGAGGTGCTGGCACAAACGCCGGTGTTTGGAGCTGTACAGTCTGCTGCGGGAGTCCAGGCTTGGGCGCATCGGCAGCAGCTGCAGCCGACGTAGCAGTTGTCCTGTCCGGAGCAGGAAGAGGAGCAGAAGCAGCCAGGCTGTTCTGTTTCACATCCTCGGGCTGTGCAGCTGGCGCAGGTGGAGCAGCAGCAGCTGTCTGCGCAGAAGCCTTCCTCCTCCCCACTCTGGTGACAGTCAGGTACTGTACGGTCCTCACGCCTCCTACTCCGCCGCCCATGTCCAGAGGTATGCAGGATTCGAGGTATGGATCTGCCGGATTATGCGTTGTCTTTGGGGCGCGGCCATGTGCATCCACCCTAGGCACGTAGTCCAGCCCATTCTCAGCTCCACCATCCCAATCCTCTTCAGGCTGCTTGGTGTGATATGAGGGATAAGGCCTGAACGTGGAAGAAAACAATTCCCCCATGCATGAGAATTGTCCATCAGCATCGATGGTGGGGAATTGACCTGACCAGAAGTATCCCGTGGAAAACTGCGTAAATCCAGTTGGGAATGTACTATGGGAGCATCAGCATCTTGCATTATCGCATCCAGGAGGCAATTGTCCCCACAGCTTCGTCTCCATGACTTCACCTCCCATGGCAGTGTACGTGATGTCCCGTGTCTGTGTGCCCGCATCATTCATAGGTGGTAGTGAACATCCAGCCGGTAAGTCGTTGAAGATGAGTGAAGTGCTTATGGTAGCATTGGTGGAATCATCGACGATGATGAGTCTCGTCGCTGCTGTAATGGCGGTTGAGATATCCTGATGCGGTCGATACAACCAGAACACGGTGGGAGTCTCCTGGCTCTTCATCAGCAGGCGTCCAAAGACTATATTCAGTGGTTCTAGACAATGATGAAGCATCCCATTGCGCAAATACTCGCACTTGGAGCAGCCGTGAGCGATGCCACCGCAGAGGCTGACGAATTCGTGACCTTTATCGCCGAGGCTTGCGGTCGCAAGACTGATCGCGAGCCCAGCGACCTGGCTCACGGGTCTGTATCTCATCTTGTGTTCTTTGTCCCGAGAAGTTGCAACTTGACAAGGAGAGTCCGCAGACGTGAATTGTGGGCATACCCACGCTGATGGGACAGAAACCTAAATAAGTGCGTCGAACGTTGCGGACACTTCGGGCCTCACGATATGCATCCTGTTATTGTCTCCGCCCCGAGGCTCTTGTGTACGAAGGAAATGAACACCGCCCCTGCAGAACGATTGGACAGAATGGTGTTGCACCACAAGCCATGGTGGCCCAATTAGGCTGGAGAATAATGCCCAGTCCGGAGGCCGCAGCGATCGTAGGACCCGCAGCCTTGCTGGACAGAGTGAAGTAAGGCAAACTCTGAGTCCGAAGTGATACAAGGCAGATCTGCACCCCGAGATATCATCCCGACAGGTGTCTGTGCACATAAGCTTAGGAGCAAGCTGAATGATCCTCCACAGGCTCAAGAGCGAGCATAAAAAGTCCTCCAGACATCGTGCATGAGGCTGCATCATCACGGCAGGCCGTGCAATTCTGCATGACGAACAAGATCGAATTCAAGGGATGAGTAGAACATGATGAGAGGCATGCCTTTGATGAAGGCGCAGTAAGACGGACCCGGAAAGCGAAGGGATGCGCTACCTTGAACCAGCTCATGCTGCTTCGGACACGTGACTTTGCTGCCGTTCCTTGATCAATTCTGATAAGACATGAACTCTCAGTATCGTCGCTACACTGCGTACGCCATCTAGCAGCCCATTACAGCAAGCACTACAGCGGCGGCAAGACTCCACACAGAGCCTGAGTATAGACTCGTGGCTGCATTGACGGTCTGTAAGGCCACTTTACCAGTCGAAGTCCTGGAGCCAGTCATGATACTATCGGCTCCGGTGCCATGGCCGTCATGGATTTGCTTAGTGCCAACAGACCCAGCAGAAGGAGCCAATTCAAGAGTCGAAGTCTGCGTCTTCCCAGCAGAAGCACTCTCAACGACCAGCGCGCCGCGTGCGTTCGTCTTTAGAGCGATAGTCTGGGCTGCAGATCCCGAGCCAATGGTGACAGTAGAGCCAACACGCAAAGTCTGTCCCGCAACATTGTATATCAAACCGGATGTACCAAAAGTTGTGACAGCAGTGTACTTCTCTCCTCCAACGACGAGAGTTGGCGCACCTGTGGCCATCGGGATGGCTTTCGGCTCCAACTCGGACCTAGTCTGCACGGCCGAGGGTGCTTGTGCTGGATTTGTGGCGGCAGCAGGAGGCTTATCGTCCTTCACCTCCAAGCCATTATCGACGGGAACTGGCGCGGCCAAAGGATTCGCTGGCGCAACTCCTTTCGTCCTCGAAGTCGACGTCACCGTGAGATACCTAGCCGTGGACAGGATGACAGGCTGATAGCCAGCATGTGGTATCATGTAGATACAACTCTGCAGGAACGGATCGTTGGGATTGCGCGTCGCCTTGGGACTGGAATCGAAAGTCGTCGTGTGTAGAACGTAGTCGAGCCCGTCGCCATCTTCGGAGTCAGGTGTTGTGACTCGAGGCTGAGTCGTCGAGTATGACGGATATGGTACGGAGACGTAGTCAGTGGCTGTAACGCATAGGGACTGCTTGTCCTCGTTGGTTGTCATCAACTGTCCATTCCAGAAATACTCTGTCGGGTGTTGGAGGAATTCCGTCGGCCAGGTACTTTGACGGATGATTAGCTACACGGGACGATTTGGGGCTGTAGAGGCTTGACTTACAGGACAGTAGTAGACACGGCACCATCAACATCTGTGTAGCTGATTTCCTTGGTTGGCGTCCCGGCTTCGTTCACCGATGGCAGAGTATAGCCTTTTGGCAGGTCATTGAAGACCATCGATGTCGTCAGCGTGTCGTTGGTTGCCTCGTCAAGAACGACCACTTTCGTTGCAGCTGTGATAGTGATGTTATAGGACAGCTGTGACCAAGAGAATATAGTGGTGACATCCTTTCCGCATGTTAGCTGTTCATGACCTCTCGTGGAGGATGTCGGGCGGAACCAACATATTTGAGGCAGAAATCCCAGCACTCTGAGGAGTCCGGTGGAGGTGTAATGGATGGTGCAAGTATAGAGGTTGTGGAGCCTGTAGTCAGTGCGCGTGCGTTCTTGAAGCAAAGTAGAAGTGGGAAGCTGATGGTTTTGAGGCACACCATCGTGATCCGAGCTATACTGTGGTAAAGACTGTCTGAGTGGGCAAAGCCCTGGAAATGAACGAGAGGCTAGTGGTCAGAGTATCAATATAGCGAAAGACTGAGGTTAGTTGGAATGGTTATGTCCTGTATCGGAATTCCTAGACCTTAAGTAGACATCAACATTGGAAAAAGGCATGCCCGTATACTGATAGCGAACAGTCTCAACCAGCGAGCCGCAAACCAGTGAGCACGCCGGCTCCAGTATAGCAGGTTGCCTTACCGGAAGTTACCATAGCTCAGTAGCAGCACAGATTGCATCGAAGATATGTCGACATGCTTGCCAGTATGGCCCCCAGATTGCCTTGATGAAGGACACAGATCTTGTCGGTGGAACTCTGCAGGAGCATATCTCGAAGAGGACAACAGATCGCCCAATCGATAAGGCTAGACATGCCGAGCGAGTACGGCTGAATGCTGCGCCATCAGGGCTCGCTACTGTCGCCTTATGACTCTCTGGAACATGCCGAGATGAGAGGATTAAGCTGAGCAGTACAGACTGTGGTTGTAGAGCGTAGGGAGAGAATGATTGGAAGATCTGGTTTTGACCCCTCGAGATCCAAAAAGGGACTAGTGTAGACATGTGGTAGGGCTGAGACCCTGAGGATGTCATGTTTGGCGCAGTCGCTGCA
This sequence comes from Scolecobasidium constrictum UM 578, assembly GCA_000611715.1. Lineage (NCBI taxonomy): Eukaryota > Fungi > Ascomycota > Dothideomycetes > Venturiales > Sympoventuriaceae > Scolecobasidium > Scolecobasidium constrictum. The sequence goes on along the minus strand of AZYM01000040.1, from coordinate 24,781 downwards.
TCAGCTTCCGCGTAGGTGGCTGCTTTGCCGTCTGGAGAGCTGTCTTTGACTCGTCTGACTCTCAATACTCAGGCACCAGTAGAAGAACCTTGAATTCTCAGTCCCAGATCTGTCCTCTCACCTTAAGTTCCACTATTGTACATATCGTTGGAGCCTTGGAATTTCAATACTTGCATAATCCACGACCGCTGCTTCTGGAAGCTGCCTCGAACCTCGACCACCCTTCCGCATCCGCAAAGAGCGTAGTCAGTCCGCTCAGGACACCACATATACAAGAGCTTGGAGGCAGGACATAATCCACACGAGAATCATGTTCAATCGCTTCGGTGGTGGTGGCGGCGGCAACGCTCCCCCACCACGAGACAACAACTACCAAAACTACTCGCGCCCGCAACAGAATGCCTACGGCCCTAGCAGCGGCGACACACGCATGGGCGGCTACGATACCCCACCGCAACGCACACCAGTCGGCGGCAGAGGTCCGGCACCGGGCCAGCGCCAGCAGATGCCCATGCGCACAAGCCAGGCACTGCAGCTGCAGCCAGAGAAGTCACACGGCGGCAACAGCTTCGCCTTCGGCAACCTGGTGTCCGTGAGCCCGATCGACTTTGGTAACCAGCAGGAGTTGTACGTTATTGTGAATGGGCAGTACGTCTTCACCGCGCGGCCGATACAGCAGTGCCCGCCCGGCCACATCGGCTTCACAGACAACCAGCGCTCGTGGGCACGGATAGGTCTGGGGCCGGGGTACACCGTCAACGTGGAGCGGTACGAGCCCATGGCTGAGGGCGACCAGGGCGGATACATGTTCAGCGTGGACTGCCAGATCGCGTTCAAGCTGGCGAAGAAGACGACGGAGCAGCCCTACGACCAGCAGATGCTGAACGACATCTTCACGCACACGTTTGAGAACCAGATACTGGCGCCCGGGCAGATATTGCTGCTGGATGTGAATAACATACCGCTGGAGCTGAAGCTGTCGAATGTGGAGCTGGTGGATCTGAGTCAGGAGAAGGAGGCGGCAAGACCGCCGAGCGATGATCCGAATTCGAGGGGTATTGTCACGAAGAGGACGCAGGTCACGTTCTACAAGGATCCCAGTTCAGGCATCAAGCTGAAAGGTGAGTTGAGACAAGCATCATAACATTTCATGACCCGAGCTAACTCATCGGTACAGCGAGCATGAAGAAACCCGCAGGCACGTCCATCATCGCGCCAAACTTCAAGTTCGAGTCGCTAGGCATCGGCGGTCTAGACAAGGAATTCGAAACCATCTTCCGCAAAGCCTTCGCATCTCGTCTCCTCCCCCTAGGACTGATGGAACAACTCGGCACCACCCACGTGAAAGGTCTCCTCCTGTACGGACCCCCCGGAACAGGCAAAACCCTCATCGCGCGCCAAATTGGCAAGATGCTCAACGCGCGCGAGCCCAAAATCGTCAACGGCCCCGAGGTCCTCAACAAATTCGTCGGCGCCTCCGAGGAGAACATCCGCAAGCTCTTTGCCGATGCGGAGAAGGAATACAAGGAGAAGGGTGATGAGAGCGAACTGCACGTCATCATCTTCGATGAGTTGGACGCGGTGTGTAAGCAGCGAGGAAGCGGCGCGGGAGGTGGCACCGGCGTGGGCGATAGTGTGGTTAACCAGCTGTTGAGTAAGATGGATGGTGTAGACGCGTTGAACAACATCCTCCTCATCGGCATGACGAACCGCAAGGACATGATCGACGAGGCACTCCTCCGGCCGGGCCGTCTGGAAGTGCATCTTGAGATTGGGCTGCCCGATGAGCGGGGACGCGTGGACATACTGAAGATTCACACGGCGAAGATTAGGGAGAGCAAGCGCCTCGATCCGGACGTGGATCTGGTGGAGCTGGCGAAGGCGACGAAGAATTTTTCGGGTGCTGAGATTGCGGGGTTAGTGCGTGCGGCGGTGAGTTGGGCGCAGAGCCGGCACGTCAAAGTGGGCACGATGGCGTCGCTCTCGGATGATATCACCGATATCAGGATCAAGATGGTATGTACAAGCTCCTCCATTCCTATTCTCCCAGATCCGTCTTCAACAAGAGCACAACGGCTGACTGTCACGCGCAAATCACAGGAGGACTTCACCCGCGCCCTCGACAACAAAGAAGTCGTCCCCCTCTTCGGCGTCGCCGAAGAAGAACTCACCCAAGCCCTCTCCTCGGGCTTCTTCCCCTTCTCCGCCACCGTATCCCGCATCCTCTCCGAAGGCGCCCTCAGCGCCCAAGCCGTCAAAGACGGCGACCTCTCCCTCTTCAGCACACTTATCCACGGCCCCCCCGGCACAGGTAAAACAGGCATCGCCGCCAAGTTAGCGCTGAATGCCGATTTCCCATTCATGAAGTTCATCACGCCGAATAACATGGTTGGGATGGGGGAGGCGCAGAAGGTCGGGTATTTGGATAAGGTGTTTAGGGATGCGGATAAGTCTCTTACGAGTCTGATTGTCGTGGATGAGGTGGAGGCGATTATCGATTACGTGGGTGTTGGACCGCGTTTCTCCAATAGCGTCCTGCAAACTCTCCGCACGTTCTTGAGGAAACCCCCGCCACCGGGTCGACACAGACTTATCCTCGCCACAACGTCCAGCAGGCACGTCCTCAACGAACTAGGTCTCCTCAACGCGTTCTCCACGGAAACGCCGATGCCCTACGTCCTCACAGGAGAAGAATTGAGTAATGTGCTGAGGGCGAGCGGCGCGTTCGAAGAGGAGTATGTACGCAAGATACCGAGGTGGTTGGCTGAGATGACGGGGAGTGAACGTGTCGGGGTGGGCGTGAAGGATATTCTGACGGCGGTGGGGCGGAGTAGGAAGAGCAATGATATGGTGGAGAAGTTTGTGGAGATTATGGGGGAGGAGTGTGCGAAGAGGAGGGCATGAAGCGATGATGCAGCGTAGGATTATGTAAAATGAAGATATAGATTGGCGATTTGCCCCATTGATCCAATCGGTCCTGGACTTGCAGTGCAGCTATTCGTTGGCCGCGCAGCCATGGTTCTGAAGTGCACAACGCTGCTCGATGGAGACGTAGGAGATGCGTCGTGCAGATCAGTCCGCACGGTCATTATTGATGCTCACTGACGGCGTCCAGTTGCTGCTTGTCCTTCCACTGATGTTTGTCTGACGTCCCCTCGACATTCGAAGAGCGCGATCTCCAGCCACCCACGACATGTCCGATAACGGTGGGCTGGTCCCGCAACCAGAAAGTACACTCCAATATACCGACTCCCATCCCCACGAGCACGATTATAAGTGGGGTGGAGCACCGTCTCGGCGGTCGCGGCTCGATGCTCGGATCCCGTTCATCGGGTAGCTCGCCGGGCGGGAACTTCGCCTCCACCGCGCTCAGGAGCGATTGCGCGTGCGATCGGATGCCTCTGATATTCCTTATCTCTGAATGTGGGTGGGACCTCAGATGGGTCCAGCGGCGTGCTCGGCCTCGAAGGTGCGAGATCAAGCCGCTGAGCCTGAGCAGGTAGTTGATCGATGCCGATGTCTCCATCGTGATCTTGGATAGAGGTCTCGGCGTACTCCTGGACGCCGGCAGGACATGCACACGCCGTTCAGCCGTTGGGTATGACGGCAGGAAGCTGGCCTTAAGCATGACCTGGTATGTGCGGAGAAAACAGGAAAATCGAGTTGAATTACAGCTTCAGAAATGGATACAAGAGGCGTTGACTATACAATGGTCCGAGCTCGAATCCTTTCGCTTCGTGCCTGTATGAAGATCACCCATCTGAGTGCTCAGTGTGGCCGATCAGAATTCGTTATTGCATGCAATTGCTTTGTACATTTGATTCAACGCTGCAATGGTGATATGTATACAAGGTACGATGAATTCTACAAGGCTGCAAGTCATGTGTCCTTGATGAGACTTTGAGTTCGGACGGCAAATTAAATCGTGATCAGCTTCGTCGGCGCCATAGGTCCTCCTCATTATCGGGCGTGGGGACTTCAGAGTTTGCCTCTTGCTCGTGAACCCGCTGTTGTTGCGTAGGATTCGACTCAGAGGACTTGATTTCGAATGCCCTGCCGATGTCTTTCCCTACAGCACGCCAAAAGTCTCTGGCCCGGTCTGTGCCTGGCTCTTAAGGCGCAGAATACCACAAATATATTGAGACCATCGCCGCAGTCGCGAGACACAGGATAATCTCGAGTTTCATACCACGCTTGACGTATACTCCAAGAATCGGCTCCGGTTCGAAAATGGGCACTTGACCCTCGGGGATTTCTCCTTCGACGGCACGGATGAGCTCCCGAACCTTCGACTTAATTGTTTCCCACTCGGCCTTCTCCCTGGCTGCCTTGCTGAAGATTGGATAGTGGGCAGGAACGCTTTGTATGGCGAAGTCTGGGTAGCTTGTTGGCGTTGGCGGGCGTTGTACTTCCTCGCATGCTCGCCTAGGCTTATTCAGTCATCGATGAAAGCGACCATGTTGTGGAGTTGTTGCAGGCTGTCGCTTGGGCCCAATTTAGCTCTCTTGCCAGCTGCGCGCTCAAAGAGGTATTCTTGATGCATGGCCAATTGGTCCATCACTGTCTGACCCAGCCAATTCTCAGAGGATATCACGGCGTTGTTCGGAATATGCGGCGCTTCATAAAATTGGCGTCGCTCGGTGGATCCCGCAGGCCGTTGAGCCTTCGGAATGGCTCCTCGAGATGCCTTCGGTGTGGGACTTAGCGGGTTCTTCTTCTTCGACGCGAGCTTGTGTAGAGATCTCCAGATAGTGTGATGATGGCCAGAGGGAATCGAATACTGCCTTGATGGTCTACGAGGAGAGACGAATGTGGACGTTCCTGGTGAAACAATTTTGCTTCTCATCCCACAAGCACGGCTGCAAATTGAAGCAGCGTAATCAGGCCGTATGGCATAAATCGACACCTTGCTCATGCGATGCGACATTTTGGTGGCGCCGGATTTGAACGATGTACAGAGAAGTGGAGTCTGTCGCAGTGATTACGTTTTGCGGATTTCGGGCATCATACAAGCTTGAATGAATCTAAGAAGGCGTGCAGCCGCTCGTATGCAATATCATAGAAAGCGATGCAAACAGAGCTATGCGCAATATTGTGCACCATCATACGCCGCGTCGGTTGTTGAACGCAAACCCCGAGATTAGACCCACATTTCGAAAACAGCTGTGATTGGCCGGCTTCGACTTGTCCCTCCGTCCGCACTTGGGCTCTCCTCTTACAAGTACTTCCATTGCAGCTTGCGTTGCTCATGCGTACTTGTTTGCGAGTCAACATCGATACGTCCTTGTTTGCACACGCTGCGGAGAGTGTTTCAGCTAAGAGTGTAGATTCTTGCATTCGTACCAACTTTCACGCACCATACCCGGACACCCAGCGCTGCAGACTTCTAATCTGCTATTTGGGGCTTGCAAACTCCTCAATGTCTGGCGCCCAGAAAGAGCCGCCGTTTCTTCCATCAGCATGATCTTTGGCTTTTGTCTGGTCTTGGGCGCGTTGCTGAACGCGTTCGCGCTTGTTGATTCGAATGCCGAGTCGAGCGAGAAAGTCTACGAAAACGCTGTCCATAGCGTCCATGCCACGTGTAATGACAGAGCTCTTCTTCGCTAACCATTCGTTGAGAACAATAAGACCCAATAGCAAAACACATTGGAGAAAAACCAACTTTTTGAACAGCCTCAAGCCTGGGTTTGCATTTTGCACGCGCAGTCCTTCTTTCGGAGACTCGGCTGCCACTTCGCGGAGAAGACCTTCTGCCTGATCAAGGAGTGCTCTGTAAAGTCTGACTTCATGCAGCAAGAATTGTGGTGGTTCTGAGGACAAGCCTTGGCCAGCAGTGTTCTTGAGAGCTTCTTCGAGGGTTTGTTTTACTTCACCCAGCACCCAGGCTCGGGCGCGAAGGACCCCCAAACTTTCGCCCACACTAATTGCGGAGTGCTGCCCAGCTGCACGTCTGAAGTAGGCATGTCGCTGGTTGACCAGATCCAACTCAATGAGGTGTCGGATCCTTGTGATCCGTTCGGGATTCTCATCCTTTGGCGCGAGGTAAGAGAGCTTCAGCTTTGGTGCAACGAGAAGCCAGCGAGGCCACCTCGACTGCAGTTCCCCAAGCAGAGCATCTCATTCTTGTGCGGTATAGGACTTGGGTGACCTGTCAGTCGAGGACGGACTCCGTGACGCTGGATCTCGTCTGATAGAGCTCTTCGGGGTTGGATTTAGCCTTGGCTTTGTCGTCGAGGTTGGTGGAGCCTTCTTGCTCTTTGTAATCAGTCGATGAGCCGAGCGCCAGGTCGACCTGCCTGTACCCGTGGCTGATCCGTTAATCGGTCGACCCGCTCGCCATGATAGAAATGCTTTCTGCGGACGGTGAAGGGCTTGGATTTGTGAAAACTCCGTGTTATAAGCTATTGTATAGCTTCGGCCGTTCAAGGGCGAGACCTTGGTGCAAAGGAACCCTCGTGCAATGCACACTCTGGAACAGGGCATCATGGCCACGATTTGCGGATGTGATCATCGAAGGCAAAATTGAGCGTAGGAGTTCCCGTCGCGTGTATTGCACCTCTAACGGCAGGACATGGTGTTTTGGTTGTCCCCGAGGTCCCCTTCTGTGTAACACTGCTCTTCCGATATGCATGTCAAGACCAATTAATGTATCCAAACAAGAGTCCGAGCTCAAGACTTGCAAACCATGCATTCAGCACTTTCGTCTTTTCCGTCAATCGTTGTTAAGCTCCATGGGTGCAGACTTGACCTCGAGGAAAATGTCAGAAAAATTGCATTCGCTATGTACGTCTCATAAAATCATCGAGTTTTCTTTTGGCCGCGGCAGTGCAGCAATGCTTCCAAGCGCCGGCAACGGGCGCGTGAAGTTCGCGCTTGACACGCTGATATAATAACGCGAACGCTCAATCCAAACGCGTTGATGGCCACATGCCTACGTGGTCGGCTTCCTGCCATACGCAAAGTGGAAGATGGTTAATAGGTGATTCTTGGGATTTTTAAGCTCTGATCGAACCCCGGCTATCAGGACCTGCACTTCTTCGACCGACCAGCCCATGATGCGCGTCAATGGGGCAAGCGTAAACGACTCGATCGAGATGATCATGTGCTCGCGTTGATACGCACCGAGCATCTTCAGATTCTTGTCTCGAGGCCATGTGCCTATCGGAACCTGGATGATGGACATTGATCAGTTCTTTGCCGCCAGCCGCCAACGCGATCAACATACCTTGTACACGTCGTCCTTCACGTCGACACAGCCAGCTTTCGACAGATTCTCTTTCAAGTCACTAGTGATGTCCATGCTCCGACCGAACCTCAAGCTAGCCTCGACGACTGTCTTCTGCCACATAAGGATATTCGGACACTTGCTCAGCTCCGGATCATCCTCAGACACTATGCGGCCCTCATACTCTTGCAGTTCTATCCAGCCTCCTGGCTTGAGATGTTCGAAGGCTTGCGCGCATAATCGCTCCCAGTTCGATATACTGCCACCCATCGACCTGCCATGTATGAAATCGAATGCCTCATGCGAATCATATATCCAGTCGCTTTCGACATCGTCGACGTAAAAATGCAGGTTGGGCGGTACGAGGTCAGGCTGAATAGGCGACAAGTCGGTCCCGACTACTGTAGCTTCGGGGAATTCGTCGGCGAAATCGACGGCCCATATGCCAGTACCTGGACACGTCAGGTATGCTTCAGCCATGGCAAGCATACGAAAGGACAGGTATATCGCACCTGTGCCAAAGTCTAGCACGCGCTCGGGGCTCACTGTGATGGGTGCCCTGAACAAACGGCCACCGAGCGTGAGGCCGAAGATATGGTGGTGCAAGTCTAGCCGATCTTGTTCCGCTTCATCGTTCGGCAGCATATATTTGCCCTGAACCAGATTTATCAGCTCTGTGTAATGCGGCGTGAGTGGCGACAGTGCTCGCTGAAACAACGTATAATCGTGATCCGCACGCGCCGTCATGCACGAAGGATTTAAAATAGAAAAGATTCGCAGCCATGACTTACATCGCGATATGCGTGATATCTTCGACCATTCTCATAGCGATATCCGAAAATTGAGGATGTCAGAGATGCGCTCGCATTCGAACTGCTATCAGAGCCATATGCAGAGTCAGTATCTGCCGATGACGACTAAAGCATGCTGTCAGTCATCGCTCCACTTCTGCACGCTGCCGCACGCGTTGGTTCCGACCCCATGGTTGAGACACACATTGTCGGTGGGCAAGGTGATGGAGGAGGTCTTACGTCAATGTCGATACCAGCATCGAAGTCCGGGGCCGGGGGCTGATCGATCACGTTGGCTTCGTTCAGAGAGGCCGCCATTCTGTGCGCATGCTGCAGATGTACTCCGCAAACTCCTCGAAGGATCGATCCTGCTGTGTAACGATCAAGCAAGTGGGGACTTGAAGTAATTTCAGTGCTGTCCCAGTGCCGTGGTAGAACTCTCGCCTGCAACGTTGCGACCCAATCCCCGAGCACAGACCTTTCCACTGCCAGTCATGAACACTGGGGGAGTGCATGTCTAGAGCGCTTCGGATCGTCGTTCCGCCTCTCCGGCACGGGGACTAAGAGCTTTCAGTCCCGGCCGGACCAATTCTAGCAGGCCATGCCGCCGGCCGCATGGCACAACATGATCCAAGCTTGCTGGACTGGGTTCTGCATTGGCGACGCTCGAAAAGGTCCTCGCTTGCCCACGCTGCCGTATCAGTGGGCAGTGATTAGTCCGGCCTGGCGGCGGGAACAATTCGAGATGCGGATCCCAGTTTGAACGACCTCCTTCTGCATTCTTTCAAAAGTTTAAATTCTGTCGCAACACCATTGTTCACATCCTTCTGGTCGGATCCCGCGACTGGCGCCAGATCATCACGAGAAGTTCTCGTGACCCGCGCTGGTGGATTTGCAACATGGGTGCACAGGCGTGGCCAACGACGATAGAGGAAGTCAAACAACTGTCCTATGGCTCCATCGCCGCCGCTTCCTTCGTCCTCTGGATAGCATACCTCATAGGTCTGGTCGTCTATCGCCTCTACTTTTCGCCTCTTGCAAAATTCCCTGGACCTAAGCTCGCTGCTGTCACGAAATGGTACGAGGCGTACTATGAAGTGGTCAAGCGCGGGAAATTTACTTTCCACTTCAATGAATTACACGACAAATATGGTGAGACTGGCAAATTGCAAAATGTATCTTCTGCTGATCCCTTCTAGGCCCCATTGTGCGCATTACCCCTTATGAGGTGCACATCAAGGACACTGCATTCTTTGACACGCTTTATCTGAAGCCGAAGACTGATCGATATGCCTGGATGAATGGTCGCTTCGGAAACGACACCTCTATATTCACGACACACGATGCCGGCCTACATCGCATCCGCCGAGGTGCAATGAGCCCAATGTAAGTTGACGCTACTTGCTGCAAGCACCCGAGGCATGATCACAGGCTCGAGATGCTTATTGTGTCAGGTTTTCGAAGAAGGCGGTTACGCGTTTTGAGCCATTCATTCGGCAAAGTGTGAGCGAACTCTGCGGACGTCTTGCGAAGTACAAAGACGAAGACAAAGTAGTTCCCATGCACAAGGTTTGGGACGCATATGCAACAGACATGATCACTCAATACTCTTTCGGGTTCAACTATGGTCATATGGAGTCGGAAGGCTTCCAGAAGAGCTTTCATGACGCTTTCATGGCTGTTAGCGAGTTCGGCCACATCGCTCTACAGATGCCTTGGATCACACCGGTGAGTTATCTCGGGCATGTACTGGGATTTACTAAGTGTGTGCCATAGGCGATGAACTCGCTGCCAGACTCGCTTGTTTCGACCATCAATCCTCCACTAGAAAGACTTCTCCAACTCCAGCGGGTAAGCATTGGTTATCGGCGGACACGACAGCATTCAGCAACCTGACAGACAATAGGACCTGCGAGATATTATCCACAAACTCACAGTGGAGAGAAACAAAGGAGATAAACTGCCAGAGCAGCCGACAATCTTCCATGAAATCCTCAACGCCGACATTCCAGAATACGAGAAGTCGAACGTCCGCTTAGCTCATGAAGCCCAGACGGTAATCGGTGCTGGTCTCTTGACCACTGCATGGACATTGAGTAATGCGACATTCTATATTGCCAACAGTCCTAAGATCCAGGACACGCTGCGCGCCGAGCTCAAGGAAGCCTTCCCGGATCTCAATGCACCGGACGCTCTCACATGCGGCAAGTTGGAGAAGCTCCCGTATTTGCGTGGATGTCTCAAGGAGGCGATGAGATTCGCACACGGCCTGTCTGGCCGTAATCCTCGTCTGCTGTCCACTGACCTGCAATATGAGAAATGGAACATTCCCGCAGGCACTCCGATCTCCATGACGCTAGGCGACATCCATTTTGACGAATCGATCTATCCTGAGCCATACGATTTCCGTCCTGAACGATGGTTAGGCGATCCAAAAGCACCGGACGGATCACCTCTAGAACGCTACTTTGTCGGATTTGGTAAAGGTCCGAGGGCTTGTCTTGGGCTCAAGTAAGTTCACCATGCTCAGAAATTCTTAGATCACTGCTAATAGGTCAGTCTCGCGTGGCAAGAGTTGTACATCGCACTGGGCTCAGCCTTCCGATTCTTCAGCTTTGAAATCTGTGGTAGTGACAGGGACGATGTGCTGCTGGCGCACGACTTCTTTGTGCCGAGTCCCAAATCCGACAGCAGAGGAGTGAATGTAAAGATAACGTCTGTCAACCCACAGCTGCATGTAGAATAATCCACACCAAGAAGAATTTGCAGCCCGAAGCCTGTTAAGAGATGCTCCGAATCCACGACAATGAAGCTTTCGGGATCTCTCTGCCAGCGCTGGATAGCGTTCCACATCCGGCGTTGGTCCTTTTTGTTGAGGTTTCTAAAGACCAATTTATCGCAGAGGACTTTCGAAGCGACAATGAGTAAGGACGTCGTATGATCGGAGCAGACGTCGATTGTTGGCTGCGCCGGCTCTGGACACAAGAATGTCAACTGACAAGCCCTCTTGCCGTCCACGTTGGTGAATGGTTCCGTGTCGAACAAAGCGTCGGGTTGTGTCAGCGTTATCGGCGTCCTCCATCTCGCCCAAGGGACTGGGGTACATCGTGGACGAAGCTCAAAATCTAATAGCTTCCACACTCGGAATGGTATTTGAGCGTCACCGCGTTCAACAACGAAGAATGGTGACGAGGCCCGCATCGAATCAGCAAGTAGCTGGAGGGCAGCGAAGCGTTGGCCTCCGTGATGCCACGTATTCGCATACACTTGGACAGGATCGATCTTGTATCTGCCGAACGTTTCAAGCTTGAATGGCCATGCTTGGGTGGAAGGAAAGTGCGTTGGCTGCGCCCCCTCGAATGGGAAAACGACATCCTCGACCCTCAGCGAATGAGCTCCTGCAGTCTCAAAGGCGTCTCTGATCGGGGCTATCCTAGCACTCAGAGCTCTAAACCAGTCCCTCAACTCATTCCAAGGCCCAGTCATAGGCAATAGCTCCAGCAGCTCCTCGCAATGCCCACCGCAGTCGGCAAATGTCTGGTGCATAAGCAAGCTTGCCTCGATTCCATCGCTCGTCGCATTCTTGGTAGGCTTGAGATCTCTTTCTCGTCGTTCATTGGTGAATGCCCGCCATGGAAACCACATGTAATGAGCTTCCAAGTCCTTGAAGCTGACATTGCCCATCAGAGCCAGGGCGACCGGGCAGACCATGGGATGCTCAAAGCGTTTGTCCTCGATCAGCAACGCCCACTGAAGCGGTGTCTGCCAACAAGCAATGCGCTCGACCAGAATCTCAGAAAGCTGGACCTCGATCTGGACAGGGACAATTTGGACAACCGATTGTGGGAGATGTGGCAGCAACAGGCGAGAGAGCGTTGCCATTAGCTTGCGTTGGCGGTCCATACGAATCGGATTCTTCGCATTGGTTGTGCCCAGGGTTTGATGTCGGGCACTGGTCCATCCAACCATGCTTGGCGGCATATGAGGATGCGAGACCTCAATCGCAGAATAACCCATGCTGTACAGCAGTGGAGTGAGTTCCGCGGAACGTGAAGCGAGACGTCCCTGCCCTGTGCGGCGAGCGTATGCCGCGGGATGATTGAGATTGAAGGACACTTCAGCGGGTGGGTCCACGTGGTCGGTAGGTGGGAGCGAAGGGTGTCGACTGCAATCGTGGCTCTCCTTCCAAAGGTCCGCAATCCTCATGAGCGCTACTGGTGGCTGGAGAAGAGCGCAATTCCGGTTGAGCAGCATCAACGCATTTCCTTTCTGTGCATTCATTTTCTTCTGAACTTTGTCTTCAGCCGCTAGAAGATGGAGCGGTGAAAATGGTAACTCCTCCATGTTCGTTGAATGTAGCTCGAGGAGTCTTTGGGCAAATACAAATGTTGTCATATTGCCGTCCTTGTCCGTTGCAGGCCTCGAATCCTCATGCGTAAGCTTGAGGAGTCTCATGGCAAGATCCTTGTGCTTTCGCTTCTTCTTCTTGCCGGCTGCAGTCATATCATCGCGAATGCCTTCGAGCGTGTAAGTTGTGCGTTGTTAGATATTATGTAGACGCATAATCGAAGCAACCTGTCCGCGGATGTCGTGTTCGTCCCGGCCGTTCGCGACATCTTCTAATTCAGTCGCCATCTGTGATTCATTAGCACACAAGAATTCTCACTGCACGCAAGTCGTCATACTCTTCCAGATGCTGCTGTCAAAGCACTTCATCAGGCGGATCTGGTCTAGTCCACTTACAGTATAGCGCGAACGTCATTCTAAGATCGGAATCAAAGCGCGATCTGAGGAAGTGTTTGTCAGTGCCTTGAGATCCTCGTCCTCAGATACTCGGATGCGGTCCACGGGCGCGATTGCAGCTCCTTATATGCTCTCAATTTCCCTTGTCTTGAATTTTCGATCAATACTGTGGTGACTTCACAAGGCACTTTCCCCAACCATCGACAACATGGGAGAATCAGTATCGCCCCAAAGGGGCATACGGATAGCAATTGATGTATGCTACCATTTTCTATCATTTGCATAAGCTGACTAATTTCGCAGCGTGGAGGGACATTCACCGACTGCGTCGGCAACCCGGGTAGTGGAAAGATGTCCGATGACATTGTCATCAAGCTGCTGTCTGAAGATCCACAAAATTATGAAGATGCACCGTTGGAGGGCATACGACGGCTTCTCTCACAGTTTAGCGGACAGGAAATACCCCGAGGCCAACCATTGGACACGTCGAAGATCGAAAGCATTCGAATGGGCACCACTGTTGCCACGAATGCACTTCTCGAACGCAAAGGCGAAGACATCGCCATGGTGGTCACGAAAGGATTCAAGGATTGCTTAGAAATTGGCAACCAAAGTAGACCGAACATCTTCGATCTTGCTATTCGTAAGCCGGACGTGTTGTACAAGCAGGTTGTCGAAGTTGATGAGCGAGTCACGCTGGAAGATTACGCGGAGGACCCAGAGCGGACTCAGTCAGATGCGCCGCCGAGAGATAAGGCTGATCAAGATGCTGAACTTGTCAAGGGTCTGTCTGGTGAGACTGTCCGAGTATTGCAGCGGCCACAGAAAGATCAATTGAAGAAGCAATTGCAAGAGGTCTATGACTCAGGCATTCGAAGTGTTGCTGTGTGTCTAATGCATGGCTATACGTATCCTGATCACGAGGCTCTGGTGGGAAAGGTGGCTAAGGAGATCGGCTTTGAGCATGTCAGTCTTTCGCATGAGCTCATGCCAATGATCAAGCTTGTGCCGCGAGCAACATCTGCCTGTGCCGACGCATACCTGACACCGGCCATCAAGAAGTACATCGCCGGTTTCCAGAAGGGCTTCGAGGGTGGTCTCGGAACGGAGAGCGTCAAGCGTGAGAAAGGCGAGAAAGGCGCTCGGTGTGAGTTCATGCAGTCGGACGGTGGTCTAGTGGATGTCGATATCTTCTCAGGGCTTCGCGCCATTCTGTCCGGACCTGCCGGTGGCGTTGTAGGCTATGCGCTAACATCATACGATCCTGAGACGAAGACTCCGGTTATTGGCTTCGACATGGGTGGCACCAGCACAGATGTGAGTAGATACGGCGCCGGCCGCTATGATCATGTTTTTGAGACGACTACTGCTGGTGTTACCATTCAGTCTCCTCAGCTTGACATCAATACTGTCGCAGCAGGAGGAGGCTCGAGACTTTTCTGGCGGAACGGTCTGTTTGTCGTTGGTCCAGAGTCTGCAAGTGCTCATCCGGGCCCTGCTTGCTATCGAAAAGATGGTCCGCTGACCATCACGGACGCAAATCTGTTCCTGGGTCGACTACTACCAGATTTCTTTCCAAAGATCTTTGGGCCAAACGAGGATCAGGGACTTGATGAAGAGGCAAGCAAGAAGTTGTTCGAGGAGCTCGCGCAAAAGATCAATAAAGACATCACGAAAAGCGGCAAAGAGAAGGAGATGTCGTTGGATGAGGTGGCCTACGGCTTCATCAAGATTGCGAACGAAACCATGACACGACCAATCAGAAGCTTGACGGAAGCTCGCGGGCACGACACAAGTAAGCATCGATTAGCGACCTTCGGCGGCGCTGGAGGACAGCACGCAGTGGCCATTGCGGAAGCACTCGGGATCCGACAGATTCTAGTCCACAGATATAGCTCTGTACTCTCAGCCTATGGCATGGCTTTGGCAGACGTGGTCGATGAAAGGCAAGAGCCGGAGTCGAAGGTTTGGTCGGACAAAGACGACGTCAAGCAATACCTTCAAAAGAAGATGTCGGATCTCAAGGAGAAGTCGACGGCGACGCTGAAGGACCAAGGTTTCGATGACGAACACATCCATTTTGAGGAGTATCTCAACATGCGGTATCGTGGGACCGAGTCTGCTTTGATGGTTGTGCGGCCGTCAAAGGACGAATTCGATGGCAAAGGTTGGGCGTACGGTGACGCTTTTGTGAAGCAGCATGAGCAAGAGTTCGGTTTCACGCTTCCGGACCGGGACATCATTGTGGATGATGTGCGCGTAAGAGGCATCGGCAAGACGTTTGAGGGTCTTGAGAAGACTGTCGACAAGCAGCTGAAAGAGGTCAAGGCTACGGAGCTTAGTAAGGGTGACAAGGTTTACAAGACTTCGTCTGTCTACTTCGAAGGAGGGAGGCAAGAGACACCAATCTATAAGCTCGAGGATTTGTCCACCGGCGACAAAGTGCCAGGTCCGGCTATTATTGCTGATGGCACACAGACCATTGTCGTCACTCCTGGCGCTAGTGCATTGCTCATTGACACGCACGTCGTCATCAACATCGGCGAGAGCGAGATGCAGGACAAGAAGATCACGACCACGGAAGTGGATCCAATCATGCTTAGCATCTTCGCACATCGCTTCATGGCTATCGCGGAGCAGATGGGTAGAGCGCTGCAGAAGACTAGCGTCAGCACCAACGTCAAAGAGAGACTCGATTATTCTTGTGCACTGTTTGACGCAGAAGGAGGTCTGGTTGCTAACGGTAAGTCGTCAAAATTAACGTTGCAATTCCTTATCTTGCTAATCTCCAGCAGCGCCACATCTGCCAGTACATCTCGGAAGTATGTCGACTTGTGTCCGCAAACAAGCCGAGATCTGGAAAGGCAAGCTCAAGAAAGGCGACGTGCTCGTCTCAAACCACCCTATGTTCGGAGGCACCCATCTGCCTGATATCACAGTCATCACACCAGCTTTCAGTGGCGACAACATTGTGTTCTATGTCGCATCTCGTGCTCATCATGCCGACATTGGTGGCATACTACCAGGATCTATGCCTCCGATGTCTCGCGAGCTCTTCCAGGAAGGCGCTGCGATCAAGTCCGAGAAACTCGTGTCGGAGGGCAGCTTCAACGAGAAGCGCATCGCCGAGCTTCTGTTCGATGAGCCTGCGCAGTGGCCTGGCTGCAGTGGTACGCGGTGCCTTGCGGACAATATCAATGACTTGAAGGCGCAAGTGGCTGCCAATCAGAAGGGCATAAACCTCATTTCCACACTCATCGAAGACTATGGCGAGGACGTCGTGCAGTTCTACATGCATAATATCCAGGACAATGCTGAGAAGAGTGTCAAAGAACTCCTAAAAGAAGTTAGCAAGAGATTCGAAGGACAAGATCTTCAGGCTGTGGACTACATGGATGATGGAAGCCCAATCAAGCTCAAAGTGACCATTGACGCAGATAAGGGTGAAGCAGTATTCGACTTTGAAGGAACCGGCCCTGAAGTCTATGGTGAGTAGCCTCGAACCGAACCCAAATCTGTCGCTAATTGAAGCTCGTCAGGAAACACAAATGCGCCCGAGGCTGTTACATACTCGGCGATCATCTACTGCTTGCGGTGCCTGATCAAAGAGGACATCCCGCTTAATCAAGGATGTCTAAAGCCGATTCATGTCAAGATTCCGAAGCGCTCCTTTTTGTCTCCATCAGACAAGGCCGCGGTCGTCGGCGGCAATGTCCTCACATCGCAGCGTGTTACCGATGTTGTTCTTAAAGCTTTCAAGGCGTGTGCAGCATCTCAAGGTGACTGCAATAACCTCACTTTCGGCTTCGGTGGCAATCAGTCCGGCAGCGAAGCAGTGAAAGGCTTTGGCTACTATGAAACAATCGCTGGTGGCTCTGGAGCTGGACCGACCTGGGATGGCACAAGCGGTGTGCACACGCATATGACCAACACACGCATAACAGATGCCGAAGTGTTCGAGCGGCGGTACCCAGTCATTCTCCGGGAGTTCTCTCTTCGAGCCGGCTCGCGAGGAAAGGGTCAGCACGATGGTGGTGATGGCGTTATACGCGATATCGAGTTCAGAATACCTGTCAAAGTCAGCATTTTGAGCGAGCGAAGAGTGTACCACCCATACGGTCTTGAAGGAGGCGAAGATGCTGAATGCGGGCTCAACCTTTGGGTCCGCAAAGTGCCGAAGAGCGATAAGTTCTCAGATGATGCACCGAGCGGAACAGGTACTCCAGTCCAGAATGGGGAGGAGACAGCAAAGCCTCAGCAAGAGCAGTTCAGGTACATCAACATGGGAGGCAAGAACACAGCTGATATGCAGCCTGGCGAACGCATCATTGTCATGACACCTGGTGGCGGCGGCTGGGGCAAGGTTGGCGAGGAGAGCAAGGCGATGAAAGAGCAGGATCCAAGACATGCTTGGAGACAAGGCAGTGTGGCTATGAGGCAGTCCGAAGCTGAAGCATCTGTATGATCTATTACTAAGCTTGATCAATAGCAAGAGCAGCTTTCGGTTTTGAGTGTCTGAGCATCATTCAGCAGTAGTTACAGCTTGCGTCTGTCACTCGGAATCAACGTCACGTGCTCATTCATTCCCACAGTCGGTAGTGTGATTGAGCAAGCACAAGTTCTGGACACCTTGGCAATCGAAGATCTCACTTGCATTGTAGATCTTGTATCCCGATCTGAAATGAACACAGAGATCCGGCAATTCATTTCTAAGCCCGAAACATGATAAGCTGTGTCGACAGATTGTGCTCCAAGTACGCGAAGACATTCATCCGTACGCTAGTCACTTCTGGACAAGGCCTAACCTTTGTCGGAGACAATGCGCGCTGCTAGAAACGTGGTCCATGCTTCCAGATGCGTATGTGCAGAATGCGATAGGAAGCGCAAAGACGATGTTGCTTAAAAAGCACCTTGCCGTTGACATAAGGCTCAAGACGGCCCTTCTCGTGGCGGACTTCCGACCATAGTGTTTGGGCGCAGACTTGGCGACAACTCTGTACGAGTTCAGCGATCATGTACTGGTTGGATCCAGGAAACGAAGTGCTGCCCAGGAAGTCGTCGTCAAAGTGCAAGAGCGCTATGATTTCGAGTCCAAGTGCGAGTGCAGACTAGATAGCGCTCTAGCACTGTTAAAGTGTCGCGCTTGTACTTCCAGTGCATAGTGGCAGAATGGTTGAATGAGTATAAATATTTGAGCCCGGTAGAAGATGGTCGCCGCAGCTTCGATTATCCACAATTGCAGCCTTTTGCGTTTTGCTCCTCTGTTTCACCAAGTAATTACTCGAAAATGGTTCAGCCCAGCAGACCACCTGTCAACAGCCTCAATCGAATAGCTCGGAAGGTCTATAATCCGATTGGCTTCACCCGCTTCTACAACTTTGTCCTTGGGTGCATCTTCTCCGGTGCTCTCCTCGGCTTTATTATGGCCCGGTCCGGCTACACCAATTATGACAACATCTTCTGCGGCGGTGATCCCACATACGGCGCAGCGCCTGGGGAATGTTGGGTGTACAACTCAGAAGAGAAGTACAAGGTGGGTATCATCCTCCATCTCGTCACGATCATACCGGCGGGTATTCTCGTCCTGATCCAGTTTATACCTGCTGTTCGATACAAAGCAATCATTGTACACCGTATCAATGGGTACATCGTCATCATCTTGACACTAGCAACGCTGGCTGGGGCCCTGATGATTGCCCGGGTGTCTTTCGGCGGTGGCTTAGACACGCAACTCTGGGTCGGCTTTGTTGCGGTCGCTGTTGTCGTTGCGCACGCGCTGGCATACTACAACATCAAACGGCTGCAGATCGACCAGCACCGCAAGTGGATGCTGCGAGCTTGGTTCTGGGTAAGCTTGGAGATACTCCGTGTTCGAGATCATGCTGATACTGTACAAGATGGCCTCGATCATCTCGCAACGCCTCATATTCATGGCTATGCGCGATAGCATCACAAACATCGGATCGTACTATTATGCCATGCCGTGCGCGAAGATCAATGGCATTTACCAAGAGTATGGCATACCGCCACAGGCAATCAGGGGACGCTATCCGGCGTGCGCTTCTTTCCTGGATGGCAGTAATACAAATCAGTATGCTGTCGTCCACGCAAGCATGAACGGACCAGGTCCGGAAAACTCGGCAGCAGTGTTAGACTTGTGTTTCGGACCAAGTCTCTGGATGGCTTTAATGGTCCACGCGATCGGTCTCGAGATCTATGTATGTCCTTTGATTGGCGATATCGCTTCAAGTCATCTTGACTGACACTTGCCATAGCTGCGTTTGACTCCCAGGGAGCATGAACGACTTCGTCAAGTGAGCTACGAGAAGCAGATGGAGAGAGGGTTATCGCATGCGGGCAGCCCAGGCCTGACATCCGATCGCTATGGTGACTCCGAGCCTTGGAGCCCGGTTGTGAAAGAAGAGGTCCAGCATGCTGCTGTCCCTAATGTGCAGCAGGGTGTTGGTGAGGAAGAGAAAGAGGAGGCGCCAACGACGTAAGCATGAGCGCGCCTGCCGACATCGGCGCCGCATAATTCCAGCACAGACCTCGATGGCAAGGACAACGTTAATACCACAATCGTGTTCTTTTATCGCATCAGCCGCATTCTTTTCTACATTGAAGCCAGATCATCGCTCTCCATCGCTGCTGCCTTCAGCGGAGTTCCGAGTACATATCTCCAGCATGAGATCCTCCGACGCGGACGGAGAATTCCATGCTTTAGCTCGTTTTCTGTAAAAGGCAGCCGGTAGTTTAGTCAGACGTCTCTGACGTGAGCGAATGGGGAGTGTTTGCCTTCGTATTGACCTTGCTCACGTTCCTGGAACATGCCATCTGCACTACCTCCGCAAGTGACCTTTTTGCTGATTAGTCTCCGCTAAAGTCTCCAGCCCTCGTGTTGATATAAAAGCTCAGTAGCCTTCGTGGCACGCCGGAGCTGCCCCGCCTCAAGTCTTATACCACACAACATTCACGCAGGACAGAATCGACCTTCAAGATACCCTGATCACATAGTCGAGATCGATCAAAGCCTGTCTTATCATGGCAACAAAAGTTGTTCCAGTGGCACCGCTTGGTGTCCCTTTCCACGGCATACCAGCTCCGAATGCTACTGAGCCAGATCATCACACCATCACAGTCCATCTGCCAGCATGGAATTTGATGCTCGAGTTCACGAAGAAGGACCCAGCATTTTTCGCAAAGTTTGTTGACTTTTACCCGCGATTCATTCCTCACCGGGACATCAAGCAGGCAAGTATACCGGACGAGCCGTCGATGATTCGTGCCTGACACAATTGTCTCAGGTAATCGGCGCCATTCTTGGATCCATCAAGGCACAAAATACGATGGGTCTGCCGTATCCAAGCCTCAAAGCTGCACAAGAGAGCGTCGACTACGTCTCCTCGAGTCCTCGAACGGACGAGAAAGAGACTGTGCCAAAGGATCAATTGACCATCAGGGCATTCGAAGCGAACGGTCTACGCGTGTACATGGTCCTGTTCCCCATGCCTCAGATGCCGAATGTGGTGCCATGGTGGCAAAACACGGGCACTGGTATCTCATCACGTTTCGCGGAGACGATGCTCAAGGACATCTCATCACTGAAAGAAGTCGACATTCAGAGTCCGCGACCGCTATGGGATCAGGCCCCAGTACAAGCTCTCCAGAAGCGGATAGCAGATCTGCTTGAGCGTGAACCGATTGTAGGGCCAGCTCGCAAGACGAAAGTCCAGCCGAGCGATGTGTATCTCTACACCAGCGGCATGACATCCATCTGTGCCGTCCATGACTACCTGCTCCGCTGGCGCAACAACAAGTCCTCCACCGTTTTGTTTGGCCTCGCCTTCCACCAGACAATCCATATCTTCGAGTACTGGGGCCCAGGAATCAAGCATTTCCCGCTCGCCACAGAGTACGAGCAGCTTGAGCAATACCTCAACGAGCAACTTGACGCCGGCACACCCGTCCAAGCCGTGTGGACAGAGTTCCCAAGCAACCCACTCATCGTCAGCGCTGATCTCTGGAAACTTCGCGAGCTATGCGATAAGTACCAGGCCGCTCTCATCGTGGACGAAACCGTCGCCAGTTTCTGCAACGTCGACGTCGTGCCCGTAGCCGACATCATCGTGACCTCCCTCACCAAATCATTCAACGGCTACGGCGACGCGATCGCCGGCAGCGCCGTGCTCAACCCCAACTCATCTCTCTACTCCACTCTAAAACCGCACTTCGACGCCAACTACGGCAACGATTTCTACGCCGCCGACGCGCAGAAACTGCTCGACAACAGCGAAGACTACTTCGCGCGCTCAGCGACCCTAAACGCAAACGCAGCCATGCTAGTAGACTACCTCCACAAAGAAGCGCAGAACCCCTCCTCCCCAGTGAAAGCAGTATACTACCCAACCGTGAACCCCTCCAGACCGCACTACGACGCTTTCAAGCGGCCCACCTCAGCGGACTTCACACCAGGCTACGGCTGCCTCTTCTCCGTGGAGCTCGACAGCGAGCAGACGACCATCGCGTTTTACGATAACCTCAAGGTGAATAATGGGCCGCATCTGGGCGCGCACAGGACGCTGGCGCTGCCGTATGTCAAGGCGCTGTATGAGGATCTGGAGGTGGTAAGGCCGATGGGGTTGAGGGGCGAGCAGATACGGATTAGTGTGGGCTTGGAGCCGGAGGGGGAGTTGCTGCAGGTCTTCAAGGATGCGGTGGCTAAGGCTGGGGAGTTGAAGCCCAAGGCTGAGGAGGCGGGGGATGTTAGGATGACTGTACCTATGAATTGATGGTGTTGTTCTATACGGCGCGCCTGGTCAACTTGTGTACATGGATTGAGAGCAGAAAAATCAACTAATGACAGCGGAATTAGCGCAGCTAGCACCAGCCGTTCCTCTGACCTTCAAGGGATGCGCCTCAGTATTGAACACCCACTCCTGCGTCTTATTCCCACACCCCTTCGCATCAACCTGCCACTCCTCATGCTTCCCCGCAAAGATGATGTACGCGTACTTCAGCGTCTCCGCAAACAAGAAGCTCTCCTGGTGATCATCATACGTAATCCCCACCTCACTATTCAGCCCCTTGAAACTGCTGAAGCCGACCCCAACACGCGCAGACGCATTGATTGCTTGGAAAGCCTCCCATGCCCAGTCCTGATATAGTGGGTTCGACGTCACGCGGTAAGCGTAGTAGTACGATTCCAGCACCTCAGGCCGGAGCATGTACGCGTTGTTGGAGACGAAGAAGCCAGATTTGGCGTAGAAGTCTGCTTGCGCGGTGAAGCCGGGCGCGAGCGTACAGGCGCTGGGATCGATGACTTGCTCGCCTCTGATGTGGCCGCTGCCTATGTTTTCTGGCTTGAACCACGAGACGCGGCCTTCTTTTGTCTTGGGCAATTTCTCAATGGTTGGTGGCGCGGGACAGCCTACTGGGAGCCATTGGAACGTCTCGGGACCGATCTGTGGGGTGTCTTGCATGTAGGTGTCGTGCCATGCGTGGGTAAACTCAAGGCCTGTGCGGATGTAATCGTCTCTGCCGAGAGTGATGCCGCCGAGGATGAAATTGCCTCCGATGAAGCCAGCCACTATGGCTTGTTAGCATCGAAGTATCAAAGATGCGGCGTAGAAACTCACAATGACTCGATTGATACTGCAGAGTCGTCGCGTTGTACGCAGCCACAAACGTGAGCTCAGGCCTCGAGCTCGGAGAGCTCTTCAGGTAGCGTGTAGTCGAGTCCACAGCCGTCTCCCAGCGCTGGCGGTAGAAGTCAAAGTCACCTGGTGAATAGACCCATTGCTTAAGCAGGTATTCATAGAACGAATCTGTACCGCCATTCCAGCCACCGATCACACTGGTGAATTGTCCGGTGTTGTAGTTCAGATCCGAACCCTCCATGCCAGGGAACGGTTCACTAAGATTGCCCGCATATGATGGCTGAAGCAGGTAAGCTTCGGCGCGCTGAGCCAGTTCGCCGTATGACGGATCGCCAAGTAGATCCGAGAGGCGAGTCCATTCGAGCACGAGCGTGCCTGCCACAGCGAGACCCGTCTCACCGCCTGTCGTGAGCCTCTCGCCTGTGGTGATATCGATCATGTTGTCTGGGATGCCAGTCGGTGTGTGGAATGCTGGGCTCAACGCGTTTGCAAGTGCCTTGGCTTGGGAAAGTAGGACGTCCACCTTGCTGGATTCCTTCACTAGGTGGGCATACGGTCCTTTGAGGAGGTCGTAGCCTGTAGACAAACTTAGTGCATCTCTCCAATTCCTTCGCACTTCGAAACATACCAGACAGCATGCCACCAAGATACCTGATCGTAGTCTCAAAGACAGACACAACAGGATCTGTAGGGCTATACCAGTCAATCGTAGCGACATGATCCAGGATCACATCCACGATGTCATCAAAGTCCATGATGATCGCCGTGCTAAGAGCATCGACGGCGCTTGCGCCCCACCCATTCCTGGTGTGTGTCAGAACAACTTCTCAACTGTGAAGCGATTGTTGAGCCGTTACCTGCTGTTCTCAAAGGACTGTGAGATGGGCGTCAGATCATCATTCGGAAATGCATAAGTATAGTAGCCATCCCATGCGAAGCGAAATGCCTCTTTGACTGCTGCGGCCCTCGAGGAGCAGTCCTTATACTTGAGAGGCGTGATTTTAGGGGCTGCAGATCTGTTGAGTGTGGTATTAATGTGCTCGATCTCCATTACAGGGTCAACCTCCTGCGGAACGGGAGAGGCTGAACATGATACTGCGAGTACAACGAGCGGCATATGCAAACGCATCTTGCCGATTGTAGAGCCCAGCGGGCTCCTTGAGAAGACTACGAGAGAAGATCAGCGAAAGAATGATGGATAAGTGAGCGACGCGATTCCCAATATGACTATCCAATCTATTGAGAAGAGTGCATATATCAAATTATGGTTGATACCCCAGAACAGAAGCCCAAGCAATTTGGTATTGGTAAAGGTAACTCCAGCCTGGTCATCCAAGATCGCTATCGCAGACGTGTTGAGAATGCAAATAACCAAGACGGGAAGGCGGTCCATCTTGCATAGAGCAGCAAAGCGCGTGGTAACCCCATGTTGCGCGACCCGTGGTTGGACTCATGTGGCACCAAAGTATGAAGGAGGTCACTCGACCAGCATGGGAGAACAGCACGGTCTTAGAGTCTCATTCATGCGCCCTTGGCGGTCGCGACAGCTGACAGTGTGCATGATTGATGGCTCAGAACGCATGAGGCACGAGCTCATCTCGCTCCTGATGGGAGTCGAGTGAAGGTTCGGATGAGTAGGTATGGTTGAGGGCTTCAGGCGATAGAAGAAATGAAGGACGGACAGAGCTCCGATTTCGGCCCTTTGCGACACGCGACTTGACGCGCCTCTAGCAGATCTGCAACTACAATCTAGAGAGCGATCAAGCAGTCGTTGTTGAAGCATCAGGCGTGCACACAGGGGGCAGTGTCCACAATGAAGCGTACTCTCCACAACATCTCCGTGTCCTCTCGCTGAACCCCAACCAACCATCACCACCCCGCCCAGAGCCCACAACCCCACCCACCATGGACATCGACGACATCCTCGCCGACCTCGACGCCTCCCACGCGCCCCAAGAGTCCAACGACCTCCAACTCCTGACCCGGCACTGGATCGCCGAGCGGTGCGCGCCCGAACTCCTCCCCTACCCCACCGCCCTCATGGACCGCATCCTCTCCCGCATCTCCACGCAGATCACTCTTATAGAAGACACGACAGGCATCATGGACCCGCGCACAAACTTCAACAACATCATTATCCAGACGGAGTTGGAGCGGTTTAAGTTCATGGTTAGGAGTCTGCTGCGGGCACGCATTGCAAAGATTGACAGCCATGCGTTGCATTATTCTATGCTGGATGATAAGGAGGTGCTCAGTGCGACGGAGTTTCAGTATTTGACGCATCATCAGAGTTTGCTGAGCCAGCATTATACTGCGAGCTTCTTGGGCGGGATTCCGGCGCAATTGCAGAGGTTGGATGATACGGC